>JASANG010003653.1:0-267648 GCA_030248215.1 Enoplolaimus lenunculus | reverse complement strand
ATTGCTTATAGCGGGAGATTTAAATTTGGCAGGAAAATTTAAAATTTGGCGGGAAAATTCAAATTTTGGCGGAAAAATATAAATTTTGGCGGGAAATTCAGTTTTGACGGAAAATTAATTTTGGCGTGGGAAATTCAAAATTTGGCGGGAAGAAAATTTCAAAATTTTGGCGGGAAAATTGAAATTTGGCTGGAAAATTCAAATTTTGGCGGATTGCCTTATTATACGTCTTGACATAATGGAATATTTATATATACTTTTTTTAAATCCGTCTTGCTGAATATCATGTCATATATGCTGTTTATTTGGGAATATCATATGATATTCACCAATATGTCTGATTGTGTCACGTGACATTCAAACACTTGTATGTCGAGGTAAACCTGTGTACTCGCATATAGCATAGCAATATCACATGATTTTCTACATTTGTCTATCCGTATCATATGATGGACAAAAATCTCACGTGTCTATACCGAATTACATGCGAAAAATGTGACGAATGCCGAGTTGCGATGCTAAAACTGTATTATGCGAGTAACAATAAAATCAAAATTGAACTACCTGCAAAGTTCAGAGGAAACAGTTGGAAAAAAGTCAACAGTGAAGCTAAACGTCTTTTTCATGCTTGGTTAACGTATAATTTATGATAACTGCACGCTTAATTAACGCGAAAATATGTTGAAAAAGACACGCACTGAATATTGAACATGTTCCGTATTAAAAATATTCTTTTTGCTGGTATTGAGTACTTTTTGTCTGAAAGTATAAGATGTTTGGGTATATATGTTTAAAGTTACGTGCTCATTTTAAACACTAGGTTTCATTAATTTTCGGTACTGCATGTGAATAGTTCGTGATTTCGGCTATGGGCTCATCAATTTTTAGGTTGTATTCCAATGGACGCCGGGTCCCGTAACGCAGTCGTGTTTCTTCCTAGATACCGTGACAACGAACACCATTTGATAATCTTTGTCCGCAGCAACTCAATGTGTACATACGCTTAAGAGTATATCGCATGTGTTTAGCAATTGCAACACGTATACATAGTACTAAATGACCACAAGACGTGAGAGCTTTGGGTTTGAGCGTCAAGCTCCTATAGCTGAGTGGCGACGGCACACCTCCCACTGTCACGGAGTCCAATCCTGGCATAAAGGTCAGGAAATCGAAAGTGGAGAAAGGGTTAAGCGAACAATTTTCAGTTTACTATCTTTAAGATTGCGTTTTTCTTGCATCGACGCAAGACATCGGTTACATTCACTGTTATTTATTTTTATTCTCGCTCAATTCCATATTTTAGAGTCACGAAGCGCCGTATTTTGCAAAATGGTTACAAATAACTGGTTGTTTGCTGGAACGACAAAGGTAGAGAGCAAATGCGAAGGGTTCTGTATTTTATTAGGTCAAATGACTCAGTTGGGACTTTGGTAAACATAGAGCACACTGGAAAAACTATACAAGAAACTTTATTCATGGCAGATATCATAGTTGAATATTCTGATAAACACTTTCACTCAAAATGACGATATCTGTTGACTAATAAAAATTATTTTTAAAATACATTCAACAAAGATAGATACGTTTTAACCAGTTTGTTTGTTCGTTCGTTCGGCTTGTGAAAGATTAGGGGCGGAACGTTTTCCAGTGGGACTAGAAATAGAGTAGCTTAAGTATATACGAGATATTTTTCGCTTCGTTTATGTTTAGCAATACATCTGACGTTAAACTTAGGCTTAGGTTACGCTCAGAATACGCTTATAACACCGTTCCGCCCCTGTTCTTTACATTGACTGTTTCGTCTCAACGTGGTTCGTACATGTTTGGAATTTTTTCAGAGAAATTATTCGCCGCCGGAAATAATTACGCAGCTGCGCGTGTATACGTACTAATTTGGTTATTTTTTTGCGCTGCTAAGTGACCGGATAACAGAAATGGAAGTCACAGCGTTGAAACTCTCTGAAATTATTTGGGCGCAAAATTCTTAAACTATTGGTGCAGACAGTGGTGGTATCCAGGACGGGAAAAATTTCACAGGTAAATAAACTTATTTTTTGACCCATACTGTAGTGACCCGAAATAAGGGGTCCCCATTTTGAGTTCATTATATATAGTTTGTATTCCTATAGAATTCCGTAAGTGCAGAACCCTTGTTTAGAGTCCATAAATGTCTATTATTGTATTAATTTTTGTTGAGATGTCGGGGTAGTGCCGGCTCCGTGGATCCGCCATGGGGCGCAAGTTACCGTTTCACATTTCAGTGAACCCGTTATACACGAAACGTTTTCTCGACAATTTGACCGTTGAGTACTTTGACATTTTCAGCGAGGATTCAATGGGCGGAGAGCTATTAAATAAATAATTGAAAACTTTTCAAAAAATAAAATATCGAGCCTTTCCAACAGTTAATATTAAATATAGAGTTGCGCAATCTGTCGGGCTATCGTTACAGCCTGAAAAATTGTCGTAGGAAATAGCTAAATAAGATAATTAATTTACCGCCGCGTTGTTTTGTTTTTTGCATGTTATTCTCAGAACACGACGAAAAATAGCAAAGTATTTTGGCAGTAGGCTTTTTCTCGCGTTAAAGTTATAATTTACCGAAAAATTATATTTTCTCGCCAAAATTTGAACTTCACGCCAAAATATATTTTCTGGCAAAATTTATATTTTCTAACCGAAATGTTAATTACGAACCAAAAATTGAATATCCCGCCAAAATTTCAATTTTTGTGTTCAAATTTGAATATCTCGCCGAAATTTGAATTTCCCGCCAAAATTTACATAATCCCGCCGAAATTTGATTTTCCCGCCATCCTCCAAAATTTGAATTTTCCCGCCACAATTTGAATTTCGCGCCAAAATTTGAAAAAATTGGTGTCCCCAGGGTGTCTGACACACAAATACATTGTATATTACACTGTTTTCAAACATTTAAACGTTCTAGACAGTGTTAGTGCAAAATAGTCTTGTCCGGATAGAGATTCCGCGAAACTCTATGATGTCCGCGACCATCTAAAACACTATTTTAGGATATAAAGAGTTTCGATAAAACATAAACCGGACTAGATACTTATTTTGCTTGAAGAGGGTACATTTTGTGTTCGAAGTGCACGTATGGTAATGTGTTATCGACATAATATATTGTTGCAATTTAGCAAAATTTTACTAAAATTTATTCAAATATCACAAGACAAAACAAAAAAATTAAAATTTTATAGTTTAAATTGATTTGTTAAATTTTAACTGCGTTTTAAAATGTATATATTGCATAAAAGTTTTCAATTATTTATTTAATAGCTCTCGCCCATTGAATCCTCGCTTTGAAATGTCCGAAGTCACTCAACGGTCAAATTGTTATATTCAGACGTTTCGTGTATAACAGGTTCGCTGAAATGTGAACGTAGATTTGCAACTTCTTCGCCCAGTGGCGGATCCACGGGGGGGCACCCCGGCCGTGCCCCCCCCCCCCCAACAGCATCTCGACAAAAATTAATACAATTAGGAATAATAGACATTTATGGACTCTAAACAAGGGTTTAAAGACTCTGCCCGCTTACGGATTCTTATTAGGGATACGGACTCCTATTAATTGGGACTCAAAATGGGGACCCCCTCTTATTTGGGTCACTACAGTATGGGTCAAAAATAAGTTTATTACCTGTGAAATTTTGCCCCCCCATTTTGAGATCCTGGATCCGCCACTGTCTGCGCCAATGATTTAAGAGAGTTTCAACGTCTGCGCCAATGATTTAAGAGAGTTTCAACGCTGGCTTTCGGTTCTGTTATACCGGTCACTTAGCAGCGCAAAATAACCGAGGTAATACGTATACACGCGCAGCTGCGGCCAGAAAACCGTGTTCCAGCACAAAGATTCATTTACTAAAAAATTCCAAACATGTACGAACCACATTAAGACAAACAGTCAATGTAAAGAACAGGGGCGGAACAGTATTATAAGCGTATTCCTGAGCGTAAGCCTAAGCCTAAGTTAAGCGTAAGAATGAATTTATTGCTAAACCTAAGCATAAGCCTAAGCGAAGCAAAAAATATCTAATGCTTAAGCTTACTCTATTCTAGTCCCACTGGAAAACGTTCCGCCCTGATCTTTACACAAGCCAAACAAACAAACAAACAAACAAACTTTGGTGAAAACGTATTTATCTTTGTTGAATGTATTGTAAAATTATTTATTAGTGCAAGCAGATATCATCGTTGGTGAAAGTGTTTATCAGATATTCGACTACTAATATTGCCATGAATGAAGTTTCTTGTATAACTTTTTCATGCTGTATGTTTACCAAAGTCCAAGCCGAGTCATTTGACCTAATAAAAAGTGCAGAACCTGTTTACCACATTTGCTCTCTACCTTTGTCGTTCCAGCAAAGACACGTCAACCAGTTATTTGTAACCATTTTTGCAAATACGGCGCTTCGTGACTCTAAAATATGGAATTGAGCGAGAAATATAGAAAATAAACCAACATTTGATCAGTATAAGCGTTCAAAATGTTTGCTGCACAGTTTCGGTGCAAAAAATGGCACATGACAGTGAATGTAACCGATGTCTTGCATCAATGCAAGAAAAACGCAATCTTAAAGATAGTAAACTGAAAATTGTTCGCTTAACCCTTTCTCACATGAATTTTTTCGATTTTCCCTAAGACCTACTTTTATGCCAGGATTCGAACTCCAGTGACTGGAGTGGGAGGCGTATACCATCACCACTCAGCTATAGGAGCTTGACGCTCGAACCCGAGGGAGCTCTCACGTCTTGTGGTCATTTAGTACTATGTATACGTGTTGCAATTGCTAAACACGGTGCGATATATACTATTTAACGTATGTACACTGCGCTGAGTTGCCTACAAACAACTCAATGTGAGAAGGGGTTAATTAAATGGTGTTCGTTTATCACGGTGCTGGGGGAAATAAAAGGGGAAACCGACTGCGTTACTGAACCAGAGCGATATAGCGTCATTGGAATACGGACCTGAACGCGGAGTTGGTGGTTTCAACCCATAGCCGAAATCACGAACTATTCACATGCAGTACGAAATTAATGAAATTCTAGTGTTTAAAATGACATTGCAAAGCATATATACCAAACATCTTTATACTTCGAGCAAAAATAAATATACTACAATACCAGCAGAAAGAATATTTTTAATACGGAACGTGTTCAATGTTCGTGCATATTGCTTTTTAGAGTAACATACTTTCGCGTTCAATAACGTGCAGTTATCGTAAATTATACGTTAACCAAGCATGAAAAAGACGTTTAGCTTCACTGTTGACTTTTTCCAACTGTTTCGTCTGAACTTTGCAGGTGTCAGTTTGATTTTGATTTTATTGTTACTCGCATAATGCGGGGTTCACGTCGCAACTGGGGCATTCGGGTCACGTTTTGTCACATGTTGATTCGACATCAACATAAATTTTTGTTGCCATCATATGATACGGATAGACAAATGTAGAAAATCATGTGATATTGCTATGCTATATGCGAGTACACAGGTTATCTCAACATACAAGTGTTTGAATGTCACGTGACACAATCAGACATATTGGTGAATATCATATGATATTCCAAATAAACAGCATATATGACATGATATTCAGCAAGACGGATTTGAAGTATCATATGATATTCCATTATGTAGTTAAGACGTATAATAAGGCAATCCGCCAAAATTTGAATTTTCCAGCCAAATTTCTATTTTCCTGCCAAAATTTGAATATTCCCGCCAAATTTTGAATTTCCACGCCAAAATTAAGATTTCCCGTCAAAATTTGAATTTCCCACAAAATTTATATTTTCCGCCAAAATTTGAATTTTCCCGCCAAATTTTAAATTTTCCTGCCAAAATTTAAATCTCCCGCTATAATATAAATATTTATTTACATTGTCTTGTAATATCATATGATACTAACGGCATATGTCTGTTAGTAACATATGATATTCCACCAAACGCAAACCTAGCTATGCAACTGACTCAGTAGACATTTTTAAAATGATCATATGACCGTTACGTGATGTTAGCAAACAACCTCTGTTTTTGGAATATCATATTGTATTACATCGCAGACAAAATGTCAGTCAATATATAGACCATGACAAAACGTGACCCAGCTGCACCATGTATAACGTGAACTCCCCATAAAATGCGTTTAAAAATACAAATAAACGTTGTTAAAATAGATTTTGTAATAGAGTTTTTGTCTTTCGACTGAAATATTGAAGCAAGTTTTGTTTTTTAAGCAGCTCGGCATTAAACGACAAACTCGGCTGTGAAAATTAATTCAATTGAGTATCCGCAAGTGAAATTTGAATCAAAACCAACGATAACTCACCAAAAGCTACAGTTCCTTATCTTGTTTTGCCAAAATGTTTGTAAACAAGAAGAAAAATACACAGATGAACTTACATCATCTTTCAGACATATAATAAACCACGGTTGTGAGTTTTTAATCAAATGAACGAAACGCAACGAACGTTTGCTCACTAAAGCTGTAATCATATGAACACGATAGTGTTCATATATATGGTTCGCGCTTCTCAAGTGCGTATTTTCAGTTTAGTTTGCATGTTGGTACTCAAGTAATAGCAGACCTATTTCGTTTAAATTTTGTACACTGGTACACTGGTCCGTCGGGAATATCTGTGCCAAAGGATTTGCGAAAAGACGTGGCCTTCAGTAGTTACGGTCAAAAAACTCGTTACAGAAAGTGCACGAAATTTTCCATTTTGGTTCAGCACTTTTTTCCCGGTAGCTATGTAATTTAACGGTTGTAACTTTCACCAATTTATAGAGCTTGTGGTTGGTTTCAACCCAACTGTCGGTTTCACCCCAACGATTGGTTTCACCTCAACAGTCGGTTTCACCGCAACGGTTGGTTTCACCCCAACAGTCGGTTTCACCCCAACGGTTAGTTTCACCCCAACAGTCGGTTTCACCCCAACGGTTGGTTTCACTCCAACAGTCGGTTTCAACCCAACGGTTGGTTTCACCCCAACGGTTGGTTTCACTCCAACGGTTGGTTTCACCCCAACAGTCGGTTTCACCCCAACGGTTGGTTTCACCCCAACGGTTGGTTTCACCCCAACGGCTGGTTTCACCCCAACGGTTGGTTTCACCCCAACGGTTGGTTTCACCCCAACGGTTGGTTTCACCCCAACGGTTGGTTTCACCCCAACGGTTGGTTTCACCCCAACAGTCGGTTTCACCCCAACGGTTGGTTTCGCCCCAACAGTCGGTTTCACCCTAACGGTTGGTTTCACCCCCAACAGTCGGTTTCACCCTAACGGTTGGTTTCGCCCCAACAGTCGGTTTCACCCTAACGGTTGGTTTCACCCCCAACAGTCGGTTTCACCCTAACGGTTGGTTTCACCCCAAAAGTCGGTTTCACCCCAACGGTTGGTTTCACCCCAACAGTCGGTTTCACCCAAACGGTTGGTTTCACCCCAACGGTTGGTTTCACCCCAATGGCTGACTTCACCGCAACGGTTGGTTTACCCAACGAATAATGTCACCCCGTGGTTGTTTCGCCCCAATGGTTGGTTTTATACAAATACGTTGGTTAGGCGCTTGTTGTCAGGATAAAAGTTTCTGTCATGCAAACGATTTATTGAATCTCTGTATTTAGTTTAAACAGTCTTCTCATTTTTCATTGTTCAGATTGATGGATTAATCAGCAGCTTGGTAAAGCGGCTGAAACTAGAAAAAATTGCTCAGCACTTGAGCAGCATGGAATATGCTTCATATTCCTATTAAAAGGATAGTAATTAGACCAGCACATTCGTTGGATGTAACCTGGAAAAATATTAAGAAACAATGGCGTCCAAAATCATGTTGACTATTAATTCTTCTGAAACATATTGCGGATAGCGAAATTTCTGTAATTTTCTTTTTGTAAGAAACAAATGTTTTGCTTAAAATGTGTATTGAAGTTTTCTACAAGAACGTACTAAACTCACCTTTGGCTCTCTATTAACATAGTTAATTGAATTTCATAAGAACACTGTATGGCAACATAATTGGTGAGTTAGAGTATTGACGAACAATTTTGTTTTAGATACTTTCTCAAACAAGGCGTTGTCACAAAATGACTCGCAATTGATGCTTTAAAAACGACTCTTTACTTTAGCCGACTTTTAACCTTAGCGACAAACAAACAAGTTTACAGGTCTACCGAGTTATTTGTTTCACTGCATAGTCACGACTAGAGGCTCAAAACTCTCACCGTATTCTGGCAGCATCGACTAATCTGGCAAAAGCAAACATCGCTCTACTTCAGCCATGTCTCTGTAACCCAGCCATTATCTAAGAAATTTCATAAAATGCCTAATAAATCTGCCAAAAACTTTCAACATAAAAATAGATTTGCTATCCGCAATATGTTTCAGAAGAATTAATAGTCAACATGATTTTGGACGCCATTGTTTCTTAATATTTTTCCAGGTTACATCGAACGATTGTGCTGGTCTAGTTACTATCCTTTTAATAGGAATATGAAGCATATTCCATGCTGCTCAAGTGCTGAGCAATTTTTTCTAGTTTTTATGCTATTTTGGTATTTAAAATTTAAAAACAACAAAAATTGCGTATATGTATACACTAAACTGTTTAATTCATATGATGAACATTTCTGCGAGTGGTGGATTTAATAAAACTATACAAATTGCGTAAAAGCAACTTAAAACAAATGTTTACTAACTGAAGCGATTGTAGTTTTCGGTTTTATGGCATTGAATTCTGCTAAATAGAAGCAAAAAATGCTGTAAAAAGTGCTTATAGCATTTTTAAACACACGATAAACCCATAAACTTCTGTTGGCTTGATGAAATTTGCACCAACTGTGATCACTGCGGAAAAACACTTGAAACACAACGAATGTTTTACTCAATCAAAAAACGCCAATTTTGGTCTGCGTTTTGGACTTCAAGAAAAAATACAAATATACTAAAATGCATGTTTCATCTGTTGGTAATTCTGTGTCAAGTTGTTAGATATCAATGCGTGACAAATTGGATAATACTTCAACTAAAATAAACCAATAAGTTGTATGACGACCAATGCATAGCAAATGTTTCAAGCGTAAAAGTTTTGCCGAAATATTTGGCCCATACAAAAAAAGATCAGGGAAGGAACATTTTTGTGCAGGTCTGCAATAGAGTAACTTAAGCTTTAGAAAAGTTTTTTCTTAGGCTTATACTTAAGTTTAAGTTTATTGTTACGAGTAGTCTTAGGGCTAAGGAATTTGCTTGTACTACCTTAGAATCAAAAAGTGACCTATCTTTACGGAAACGTGGATCCGCCAGTGTCTTCGTACATGTTTACGTTCCCCCACATAGAGTTTCTCCCCAGACGTAACACACCTGAGCCTAAGCTTGAGTCTAATCCTAAGAATGAACGTAAAGCCAAAACCTAAACCTTTATAGTGGAACTAAACAGTGACCACGTTTTACCACATCCCTCTTGAGCTCTAGTGTCACAAGCTCATGCAGTTACGTAGTGATTGTGAACCTTATGGTTCGAATCTTAGTTTAAAATTCGATTCGATATTTAATAGAAATATTCAGATGGGAAAGGTTTAATATCAACAACAATAGTATCAATGTGCAGCGGCGGATCCTGAAATTTCAGACGTATGTTGGGCTGGCAAGTTATGAAACGCAGTTGTTACTGTATACTATATACATACATCTATGTATATACGCCACTTTTCTGAGAGGGAAAATCGTAAGGTAGGGACGTTACCATTTTATCACTAAAGATTTTTGACAGGCGCGTACGGCTTCCGGCCCCAGGTTGCGTTTATTAATACTTTCTCTGAACTTTTCCAAAGATCGTCGTTGCGCACAGGCAGAATCCAAAAGCGAAACTTACAAACACAAGTATATTTAGCCAACAACTTTTATTCAATGTTTAGCTTATTTTGTACAAAAGTATAAAGCGTGTTTAGGTAGCGTTTGTTTAACTTTTGATTTAACCTGCTATCTGCATTTAACGTGATGCTGCAGTCTTGTCAACACCAGTGAATATCTAAAAACATTGTTAGTCAGATCTGATTCATCAAAAAACGGTTTTTGCTTAGCTGTTTATACGGTTAACTTTCATTTGATTTCAACAGAAATTTTTAAGTTTGAACATAAAGTATCAGTCCATTGAATATTGGAGGCGTTTACCTACACCGCAATACTACGCCAGTTTAATTCTGTAACCCAACAAAGATTTGAAGTTTGAAGCAGATTTTTAAGAAGCCGTATATAATCGAAGGGAACCTATTGGCTTAGAAGGAAAATATTTAATTAAAATCGTAAACGACTTTCTGGTCGAACCTCCCCGATATCTATATAAAATTTTGTATCAAATACTAACAGAATAGTAGGTTATCTATCCGTACTTTACCTCAAACTTGCGTTTAAATGTTAAGGACTGTTAAACTACATATACACCGTCCGCTGTAAAAGACCAAATTGTACATGAAATCCTAATCTTAAAAATTAGGAGCAATGTAAAGAACAGGGACGGAACAGGACTTTCTGGGCGAACCTCCCCGATATCTATATAAAATTTTGTATCAAATACTAACAGAATAGTAGGTTATCTATCCGTACTTTACCTCAAACTTGCGTTTAAATCTTAAGGACTGTTAAACTACATATGCACCGTCCGCGGTAAAAGACCAAATTGTACATGAAATCGTAATCTTAAAAATTAGGAGCAATGTAAAGAACAGGGACGGAACAGTACTATAAGTATATTCCTAAGCCTAAGCCTAAACCTAAGCGTAAGAATGAGCATATCCCTAAGTCTAAGACTAAGCATAAGCCTAAGCCAAGCAAAAAATTAGCCTAAAGCTTAAGCTTACTGTTTTCCAGTTCCGTATAAAAACGTTCCATCCTTGATCATTACATGAGCCAAAATTAGAAAGAATGTTTACATCTTTAAGGAGGACTGTTGCAAAATTTGTTGGTCGAGGTACGCACCTGCTTCACTGAAGATTGCAGCAAACTATTGGTAATACCATAAGACTTTAAGGATTAGCAGATGTTGAACAGGACCAATATGTCTTGGCAACGTTAATCTGACGTAAAATTAGTTTCATTTATGCTTGGAACAGTTTAAACTTGAAAATTTCACCATTTTTATACATCGTCCATGGCAAATATTATTGTACTTATTTCATAACAAAACTGGTATGATTTCTTTTAGAAACACACAATAATAGTGCAGAATTGTAAAATTCCACTGCAATTAAAAACTCTTCGTAGCATTGCATTTTATGAAAATATAACAATTTTTTAAAGTTTAATATCAATTTTGGGCCGGGCGGGAGTCGCTTTTAATTCCGGATGATACATCAAATGAAACCATTAAAATAGTGGCGCATGTAAAGATCAGCCGCGGATTTGATTCTGTGGGACTGCAATAGAGTAAAATTACGGATTAGACTGAATTTTTGCATATGTTTAGGCGTAGGCTTACGCTTAGGCTTACGTATAACCTCATTCTTTACGCTTAGGCGTAGGCTTAGGCTTAGGAATATTTTTATACTACTGTAACGGCCCTGTTCTATGCATTGGCTAAAATCGTTATTTTTTTCTCCATTACTACCATGTGTTTTTAGTCAATTATCGTGCGTTTATTTTTACGTAAAATACTTTCAAAGTTTTCAGCTGTTACGTATGATAGTGCGAAATTTAAAAGCATATATATTTCGGCATTTTTAGTGAAAAAAATCTAAAATCTATCGAAGTTTGTTTTTATATCGTTATAATTTTACTGTTGTTGTTAGTTTTTTACAGTACACTTTTGTACGGTTTCGTTTTCAAAACATTGTCCGGCAAATTGTCTGGTGTTGTATAATATTTTCAATTTGGACGAATTTCAAGTTTATGGTGAACCGCTATCCAAATATTTCCAATTTGGACGAGTTTCAACTTTATGTTGAACCGCTATCCACCAGCTTCAACATTTGGAAACTGCATCATTTAAGCAGAAAAGAACCCAGTTTGGGCTAACAACAATAACGAATTACAATAAAACTATTGCTAGAAAAGACGGTCAATGTAAACATAAGGGGCGGAATGTTTTTTTTCTGCGGGACTGCAATAGAGTAAGCTTAACCTTTAAATTATTTTTTGTTTAGGCTTAGGTTTAAGCTCAGTCTTACACTTATTTTTAGACATACGTTTAGGAATATGTTTATGTTTCTGTTACGGCCATGTTCTATATAATGGCTGAAAAGACCTAGACTGCACAATGCATTTGAAATACAAATTGCGCATTTGTTATCGTGAGATTATTGTTTTAGTTTCTGTAAAGACAAAAATGTGGTTACGCACTAGTCTGCAACCGAAAGTGTGCCTCAGGATCCGGCGATTTGGACAACAAATAATCCAGTTTCAGCTTTGTTTCTATGTCTATTAGATCTTTGACGGAAGGTTCTGTCAATTTCGGTAGATAAATTTTTTGGATTTTTATTATTAACGTGCGCCATTCGGTGAGCTTGGTTGTACGTTTTATACAGCAATCTGTATGCAAAATTTCTTTTCACATACCAATCACTTTTCTGTTCTAAGGAAATATTGTAAACAAAGTAATGCTGGAAAGTTGCCCAAAATACGTATGTGGAAGATTTCAGCTTTAATATATAGATAGATATGCTCAATTTAGGATGATCTTGTAAAACCCTAAATGTACACTCCAAAGCCTAAATTACCTTATTACATATCGTAATACGCTATGGGTTTATATTTTGCTCCGCGAGTCACTGTGACCCAAAAATAACAAAATTTTGACCTGTAGCCTATGACTCACTAACCAATTGCCATATTCAACATCACTTTAAATGCCTAATAATGTGACATATCTGGCTCCGGCTCCTGCAAAATTTGCCGACCCATACGTGCAGAAATTTACGTCCGGTTGCACGCTACCGCTTGACCCCTACAAAACGTGCGGGATACGCCAAAAATGCACTCGTACGCAGCTTTACAGTCATTTCTAAAGTTTTCGTACAGTCTTGGCAAACAAATTGTTTTGTTGTTTTTGGCTGTTTGATATATATGTATATATCAGGAGGGGAGGGGTGGGGGGGGGGGGGGTTTCCTTCCCCCCTTTGAGGGGCGGTGGGGAGTTTTTTCGGCTCGCTCCCCCTTGTTTTTTTGGGTTTTGGGTGGCGCGCCTCTAAACAAAGGGGGGTCGGCCAAAAACGCAACGCCCGGTAGTACATTTTGTACCGTGCGGGACCCCAAGAGTTGCACAGTCTTGTCATTATCCACTCTTGCTTAAAAATGAACTGGTTATAGGTGATAGATATGTTTTTTTAAAAATCTGTTTCAAATTACGCTCTCTGATACAAAGTCAAAAAAATTGTATTAAAGATCATGCCATTTACTAATCGACGTATATCCCCGGAATGCGTAGCACTCAATCGTATTCCAAGCTCAGAACAAAGAAATGAAGCGCTGTGTCTTTCGAATGGTGTTCTGGCAAACTTAATCCGACAACTGCATTCAACAACTTGTTCAGCAAAAGCCATTTTTGAAGAATTGCAAAAAACACTTGATAACATTGCATGCCGTAGTGCAACTTTGGACGCAAGAGTGGAAGCGCTTGCGGCAAAAATTGAAAAAATTAATTCAGATGAAGAGAAATATAATCATGATAATGGTGGTAAGTCAATAGCAAGTATAACCAGAGTGGCATAACCATAGTGGTAGGACCAGACTTTTCTCACAGATATTTTTTGTTTTTTCGGAGACCAATTTTCACCAATATTAAATAATTCTATGTTGTATTTGTCAAACGTTTATTTGCTTTAACCCTTTCTCACATGAATATTTTCTATTTCCCCTGAGACCTACTTTTATGCTAGGATTCGAACTCCAGTGACTGGAGTGAGAGGATTACACCATCACCACTCAGCTATAGGAGCTTGACGCTCGAACCCGAGGGGGCTCTCACGTCTTGTGGTGATTTAGTAATACGTATACGTGTTGCAATTGTTAAACACGGTGTGATATATACTATTTAACGTATATACACTGCGCTGAGTTGCCTATAGGCAACTCAATGTGAGAAGGGGTTAAATAAAACGGAGCTTGTCATATTTTCAGTGAACAATTCTTGGAACTCATGCAAATTTTCATCGATAAATCAGTAGTTCCCGCATCGGTTACAGAATTACTTTTTGCGCACAGTTTCACTGAAAATATACCCACCATGAGAAATTTTACACAAATTCTGGTTGCATCCTGCGTGATCGTGTATTGCTTATATTTATACGTTTTAGACAAATCACGATATCAATCAAGTGACAAGTTGACCACGAAACAGAAACATTACATTTCACTGCTTCAGGCTGATGATAATTTGGTCAACCACAACTCAATGCCGCTATTTGTTCACGACTTATATGCGAATTGTGATCAAATTTTGCCATTCGAAAAATTTGACCTCTTTTTTGTTACTGAGTAAGTATGTTCCGCATTGCTCCAGCAATCCGTTTATCTCTATCTGTCGTGCTGTCATATTAAACATTAAAATACACTGAGTATACACATTGGACAACTGTGGTCTTTGCTTAAAATTTTTGAACTCTATCCATTTACGGACTATGATTAATAGTATTTTAGGATTATTGACTTTCCTTATATTGTGTACTTAATAATAGACGATAAGTGACATTAGGCTCACAAAACAAAGTAGCAGAAAATTGTTATCATTAATGTTTTTAGGAACAGGGAAGAGGGAAATGTTAACACTGATCAACAGTCGATAGTTAAATCATCGGTAAAACTTTATTCCAATCCAAATTATTTCGCTGAAGAATTGCAACGCGAGCAACAACAACAACAACAACAGCAATTACAAACGAACATTCCTAAGAAACGGGTAAGAAATTTTTTCAATTTATTTTGTGTGTGCTGGGTATTGAGATATATGCTAGGGTGTATACGGATTTTATCTTGCAATAAACAAATCCGGTACTTGTCACTATAAGGTTCTGGTATTAGTCAAACCTTAAGTTTGCCCTATCCTAGTCCCACAGAAAAACGTTCCGCACCTGATCTTTACATGTCTCCTCGTTGCTATAATTAATAGTATTGCGTTTCGAAAGTTGAAGTAGAGTCTAGTTGGCGATATTTTGATTCGAACAGTTATAGGTAGGAGTTTAACACTTTTTCTCAATTTTGGTAAACCTAGGGCTTCCAGGCAAGCAGTAAGTTGCCGCATTTAGAAATGTGGTGATAAACTTTATAAAAAGGCCTTATCGGCGTCATATTTTTAGTTATCGTTGTTGTTAATAATTGTTTTTTTTCTGCTTTTCGATAACCGTTATTTTTCGCTTTCCGGATTTAGTCCCGATTTCGCGATTCGGATTTAGTTTCGATGGAATAGATAATATTTTTTATTTCTGGTCTCTATTTTCTTTGTTTTTCCATTTCGGTTGCACACTGGCTACTGTACATTTTTCGATTAAGCTAACGCGGATAGTTGCAAATTTAAATTGGTTAAACAATTCTTAGTTCTGATTTACAGTCAACCAAACGAAAACGAGCCGGACGTGAGCATCAACCAAATTCTTCAAAACCACCACCTCGAGATGTGACTAAGTACAACGAAAAACTAGTGGATCGTGCAATAGAACAAGGTGAATTTATCATGAACGTTCGTTCAAAATCAAAACCCCAACACCAAACCGACGGCGTCAACACCTCTGCTGGTAATCCATCCAATCAAAACGAAATTGGAGCTCGAGAACAAACGGTAACAACGGATAAAAAACGTCGACCAAAACGTCCAGCGCCGCCACCTCCGTCCAACCAATCAGCACCTGGCTGCAGTAGTTCCGTTGGCCAATCAAATCAAACTATGGAATCATTGAACCAATCCACGTTAAGTTACGGTGCTGACGACTCATTTCCACCTCCACCACCTGAATTGCTTCAGCCAATCGCAGACAAGAACAACATGACTGACACAATGGCCAATTGTGTTACGGATAATCACACATCAAACGCCATATCGCCTGGCATATCTTCTTCAGTTCAATCCACACAATCCCCATCAGATGCGTCTAAACCTGGAATGATGGCGCCTTCGGCTCCTAATGTGCCCCGGCCACCTCCTCCACCCCCACCTCCCCCGCTGCCACTAGATTCAGTAAATCAGAAAGCCTACTCAATGAAAGCACAAAACAATTCTCAAAGTAACAAACCCGAGGAACTTACTGCGACAATACGAACGATTAGCATAACAAGACCGCATCCAGAACCATTATCTCCAATGCTTTCAGTTCCGCCTACACCGCCCCCGAGTACATTTGGATTGTCGGAAGAGTCGAGGATGGCAGTGCCTGCCAGCAACAAAAGTAGCGCCCTGTTGCCAGCAGAACTAATAACGTCGGCTCGAACTGATTTGTTACATGCCATACGTGAAGGTAATAATTTTGTTTGATTTTGCAAACAATGAACATTTCGCGATATCAAATCAGATCATTAGCTAAAGATTGTGCAACTGATTTTGACAAAACCAAATCTTTATCACAGTTGAAGGCCTAATTGAATTCTGACTTTTAACATGTCACTCACACGTTATAACGCGTGCGCTTTGCTCACGCAACGTCCTACAATATAGTTAGCTGCACGGATTATGCAACTTTTGCGTAGACGGTGTAGCGGACATTTTCATACCGTCGATGTTCCTGCCAAAATTTGAATATTCCCGCATAAAATTTGAATTTCCCGCCAAAATTCAAATTCTCCCGGCAAAATTTGAATTTCCCGCCAAAATTAAAGTTCTCCAGCCAAAATTTGAATTTTCCCACCCAAATTTAAATACTGCCCCCAAAATTTGAATTTTTCTGCAAATTTGGATTTATAACCAAAATTTAAGTTCTTCCGGCAAAATTTGAATATTCCCGTATAAGCTTTGAATATCCCGCCAAAATTTGAATTTCCCGCCAAAATTCGAATTTTTACGCCAAAATTTGAATTTCCCGCCAAAATTTAAATTCTCCCGCCAAAATTTGAATTTCCCGCCAAAACTTGGTTTTAGCCTTAAAATTTGAATTTCCCGCCAAAATTTAAATTTCTTTCAAAAGTTATTTCCCGCCTGATTTTAAGCCACCATCACAGTTTCAATTTCCTGCCAAATTAAAAAGTCCGCACACTGTTCGCGGATTATGAATTTGTCCGCTACACCGTTGCCGAAAACGCCTAAATGTCCATCAATTTGTGTCGCAAGTGATGCGACGAAAATTGCTTTTAATAAACGGTATGGACATGTATGCTGTCTGTTCAAAACGGTAGGGACATTGCATGTGCGGAGCGCACGCATTATAACGTGTGAATGACAGATTACATTTTTGGAATGGCCAAGTTAGTACACGGTGCATGAAATTGCATGACAAACGGGCCAATGAAAAGAACAGGGGCGGAACAGTATTATAAGCATAATCCTAAACCTAAGCCTAAGCCTAAGCGTAAGAATGAGAATATTCCTAAGCCTAAGCTTAAGCCTAAACCTAATCCAAGCAAAAAAATAGTCCAAAGCTTAAGCTTACTCTATTGCAGTCCCACAGAAAAACGTTCCGCCCCCGATCTTTACATGGCCGACAAACGTAACGTATATATGCCAAACTTAATGCAAAGAATCTTCGACTGTCAGGGACCATAAATTTGTGCATAAAACATAGAATTTAGCAATCTGGTCTGACTGTCGCCAATAAAGCCGGATCACAGATGAAATAGAAAATATTCATGTGAGAAAAAAATTATTAAGGAATTCAACTTCGAAAAATTATGCCAACTACAACTGGAACCGCAACACAACAGGGAAAACTGTCAACTGCACAAGAACCCGGAAATATTGCAAGTATACTGAGACAGCGATTCAAAGCAATGAAAGAAGACTCAACTGATGAATCGAGCAACTCCGGTCAAAGTGATAGCGACGAAAATTCCGATTGGTCAAATTCCGAACCGGAATTCAATAATACTAAAACACACTTCTAAAGGATACCACTTTATAAAACCTGCTGGGTCTCCGAATTATATATTCTCTTACCATACGACTGTTGCGAACATTGCGTGAAGTATGGCATAGATGCAGGCTAGATAAACTACCTGCAGGAATAATACCTTTCTTTCGATTGCGCAGCATCTGCTATTGTGACTACAAGAAACATTCTGTAAAACAAGCTAAATGAGAGCGTATGTCGTTACGAAAGTAACGATCATGAAAAGTTGCCGTTGCGCCAGGTTCACGTGTTCATCAATTTTTTTGAGTTTGCAAGGCGTTTTTAGCTTTTTAAGCACGAAGGCTTAACCGAAATTTGTGTTGGTTTTAAAAGGCAGCAGAAAACTCATGTTTGCTAGAATTGGGCATGCACGCAATAATCGTTGAAGGTTAAAAACTCAAACTTAAAGCCGATGAAAAGCTGGAATAATGCAGCCGCTTATGTTGCTAACTCCAAGGAACACCTATATTTCAGAGCACATAAGTAATATATGCATTAATGTCGCGAGTAAAGTTTTATTGATACTTTTTAATTTTTGCGATATTGTTTGTAACATAACGCAATCCAAAGTTCTGTGATATTGCGTGCAACACAACACAATCCACACTATTTAATTCTAGGTAAAGTTTGATAACAGTGATACTTCAATTATCGCTCTTTTATAAAATAAAGTTTATCTAAAACTGATAAAATCACATTGTACGGTACATATTCAGAGCTGTAGATATACGCGCGGCACAAAAATTGTGGAACAACCGGTATGACTTGTTCGTGGTACTCGAATACCCAACGTGACACGATTACACAAGTGAGTGGTCGGTCGACAGAGTGAATCAATTTTAAATAAAAACGTCAAGCTTGTCAGAAACGCAGTTTTAAGCATGATTGAGCAAATCTATTAAATGTGCCCTTAATTACATGAGTGCAGGAAGCAATGTTTGGCACTCAGCTTTCTTTGGAACAATTTTTTATTGCAAACAGCTATAGATTTGAAGTCGTAGAGTTAAGTATTTACACATTTACACTGTCTAATAATTGCTGTATGGATCTGTTTCATTGGAATGGTTATTTAGAAATCGTGACAAAAATATTAAGCGCTTGTTATCTTAGCGAAACGCAGAGTTTTTCCGCTTAGAAGAAAGCAACCTGAAAGATGTTGTTCAAAACGCAAAACATGTTCAAAATCACGGTTTACTTTTAATACGATTCTTCATAAAAATGTCATACATGTAAACTAAATTAGCATCAACAGCAACATTAATAATAGAGTACCAGGCATTAACTCAGCCGAAAAATGCTTAGTTGAAAATTGCTCAAAACACATTCCACCACCTTCTGTTTCTACTTAAGGAGACGATCAACACAGCTTTGAACCATTTTTTTTAACAATTCTCTATAGTCTATTAGATATGTTGATGTGAAAAACAAAATTTTGCTAACATTTTTGTTATTTGAACTTGAAAGTAAATAATTTTTCAGCAATTTTGCAGCGTATATAATTCAGGGTGCAACCGGAATTCCGGTTGCGGTTCCGGTTCCGGTAAATTTTTACTGGACTTAAAAGTTCCGGTGTTAAACTTTGGTCGGTGGAAATTAAGATATTTTATTTAAAAAATGACGATAAAAATAAAATAGATTTCATTCGTATAGTGTACAAACCTAAGTAGATAACCGCCGAAAATAAACCATCGAAGGTATATATTGCGCATCCGTGAATTATGAAAATCTAAAATACAGCAGATACAGTGAATACCTATCTCCTACAACAGTTATTTTATCGATAATATTGATAAAAAATAAAATGATTTTTGGTGGCATGTATTTTTCATTTTCCGGTTCCGTTTGTGGTAATTTTTTCAAATTCCGGTTCCGGCAAATTGTAACTCCGGTTGCACCCTGGTATATATACACACGTCTTCGGCAAAAATTCAAACATTATGCTGGAAACTTTGGTAGTCTTATCAGAGGCGGTTGCATCCTGATAAAATTAACAAATAAATCTTTCTTCAAAGAGTTTACATTATGTATCTTTCACAATAACTGCTGTACATTTGTTGCACGTCACGTTGGTATAGGTTGCAGAACCTGAGAGACCTGATCGCTACAGGTAAGTCTTCAGTTATACGTTGCGCGTAATTCTTGTAAAAAACGTATAGTGACGGCAGGATGTAACCCGATATCCGATTCCGTTTCCGGTAAAAGCCGATGTCCAGTTTAGAACTAGGGTTACAGAAGTACTTTTGAAGGATTTACTGTACTGTAGTACTAACGTAATTATAGATCTTTAAAACCTAAACCTACTTAGCCTCGCATTAAGGTAAAGTAGTTGAACCAAAAATAAAATTGGAACTTAATTCTTTATTGTTTACGTGCTGCAACACATTTTTGACGCGTCTTTGCTAAATTTCTTTCAAATCATTCAGGGTTATGACCGTCAGCGGCTGGCTTGTATGTGCTAAGCTATTAGCTGTGTCAGAACTGCACGGTCGAGACGATTCCTTCCCTCGAAGTAGTGCGAATATATACGGTTTTTCCCCTTAATTTCCCATAAACATATGGCCACGCCAGCAATTAAACTTCGGACTTTTCGCTCGCGAGTCAAGCACGCTAATTTTCTCTAACGCTAAAAGCGCACGCGTGTGTATGCGTTTTTACACACACCATGCACATACGTATGCTACACCACGTTTACGGACCAAAAAGCTGCACATCGCTGAAATTCTTGAACTTTATTATAAAAATGTTACTTTAACCTTTTATCACATGAATATTTTCTATTTCCCTTGAGACCTACTTTTATGCTAGGATTCGAACTCCAGTGACTGGAGTGAGAGGCGTACACCATCACCATTCAGCTATAGGAGCTTGACGCTCGAGCCCGAGGTGACTCTCTCGTCTTGTGGTGATTTAGTACTATGTATACGTGTTGCAATTGTTAAACACGGTGCGATATATACTATTTAACGTATATACACTGCGCTGAGTTGCCTACAGGCAACTCAATGTGAGAAAGGGTTACAGATAGTAAACTTTTATTTTGATATATGTACGGTGTACTCAAAAGCCCTACTTGTGCATCCCAACCGAATATTCTGGCGGTTTACCTTTGTGATGGTCTCTTAGATTCCCATATAGTCGTACCGTTAGTACATAAGTTATTCTTGAAGATGCATAACAAACGAGTTTTCAAGATCAACACCTAAAAATATGCAGTTTGATTGATAATTTGAATGCGCTGGACAAGCTTTCGATGTCGTGAAAGATAGATACACTGCAGAGGTGAAAGATAGCAATTGCGAAAATTATTTTGACCATTTTTCGCTAAAACTACAACTCTGTTTTGTGAAATATGTTTCAATATTGAATCCAGTGTTGCCTTGTCATTGATTACCTGAAACAATAAATCCTAACCTCAAATATATTCATGTTTATATGTAAACAAATATAAATAACATATATATCTATATATAGAGAGAGTTCAAATGGAATTTCGGTTCCTGCTATTATATTTTGATAAAATTTGAATTTCGATTCCGATTCCGACTGACTGCAAGTCCAATGCTGGAATTGTGAATTTGCGGTTATGGATTTTTAAACTTTAAAATTTCATTTCATAGCGGCGAACACTGATGTTAGCCTCACAAATGTTCAAATATAAGCTCGATATTTGATTCGACAGTATCTTTACTGCAGTGACAAATTTTCATTTTGAGTGTTCTGTACTGAATTCTAACCACAAACCCAAGATGTATCGCCCACTCCATAGAATTGGTTAGTTTTCAAAATCTATCAAATAAGCTGATCCAGTGCGCTGAGAATTGACAGGACTTCATTAATATCATAAGTTATACAGCGTTTAGTTAATCGCTACTTATTATTAAAATCAAAAAACTTTAAATTCCATAGTGAGACACATCATCATTTTGTCGTTTCAATAAAGAGCAAACAACTTGTTTTTTGATGCTATTTACCTCAGTAAACTACCGGTTTTAGATCTTGTGTACTCATTTATTGGTATAAAATTGATAAACATTATAAATTGTGCCGAAGAGTCAAAATTTTTTATGTTTTATGTTAAATTGATTGCACAAGATCTCATGTATCATTTTAGCACATAGACAAATTGCAACTGCAATACTGAAACATATCAAGTCGTTTATGTTGACATTGTTACTTTAGTAAATCATGAAAAATCCTAAAGATTGCGTCCCATGTATGCTTCACGGGCGGACCGTTTTTCCATGAACTGTAAAACAATGCACTCAAGCTTTAGACTAAAGTTTTGCTTAGGCTCATGGTTAGGATTAAGCTTAGGAATATGCTTATACCACTTTTAGTACGGTGCACATCAAAACATGGGATAGCCAAACTATTATTGAAATGTTTGAAATTTTGATTTTTAAAATATACTAAAAATTGTCAAACCACTGCGTATTCTTTAGATTTTTACTTTGAACTTACAGCTATTGTTGAGTCTGCCTCGGTCAAAAACACGCCAAAAACAAGAAAAGCTATCCAAATTAACGAATTCATTGCTTAATATTGATAGCTTCTGTAGCCCTGTGTTTACAGTGAATTTTACCAAATCCCAACGTTGTCTTTTATGTGAGGTAGCTATTATTTACACGCTTTAAATATAATAAACCTAAAATCGAAAAAATTGTCCTTTTTATACTTGTGAATACCGTCTATAGATCCTGTTTCAAGTTAAAATTCTAACCCGAAACTTTGAGGTAAAAATCGTTTTTTATCACCACACTCAAAATAATATTTCTGATATTTAAGAAAATATTTTACATTTAAGAAATATAATTAGCAAGGTGCACTTGAAAAGTATTTCTGTTACAATAGAAAAGATTTCAGAAAAGTTTTGAAATAAAGTCTGAAAATAAACGTTTTCCCGTTATTTTTTGAAAAATTGTCTTAAATGTCAGAAAAAAATTGACAGATTTGCAATGAAAAATACTTTTCTGAATGAATTCAGAAATACTTTTTTGTGTGCACTGGAACATGATGAGCATAGCACTCGACCTCAAGAAGGTTCTCGTGTCTTGTGAAGATTATGTTCCGCGCTCAATCGCAACAATTTCTAAATACTGCGCATTGGTTATGTTTAACTGCGCACACAGACGTAGTGCTGCATGTAGCAGAAAGTTGAATGTTAACTTGTCATCCACATTACAATGTTTACTTGGATGTAAAAAAATTCTACCTCGTTTCAGTTGTCCCTCCTCTGCTCATAAACTCACTTTATTAGTGTAATTTTTTATGTCTCCTCAACTCATTTGAGAACAACTGAAACAAACAAAACTCCTTAAAAAGATATTTTCTTTGTTTACATCAGTCACTATAGAGTGTTCGATACCCAATGTGGTCCCTCGGAAGGGACGTTAAAAAGGTATATAATGGTGAATTGCACGTCTTTTATTGCGATTTGTCTACTTTGTAAAATGACTGTGACAACTGTTCCGACATCTTTTCTACAGATTCCGAGCAAGATATACTAATAGAGCAAAGTATCTACATTGCACATGATTTCAAGTTACAGTGCCGTTTGTACCCCAGTTAAGTTGCGGACATTGAAAATTTACATCTACGTAGACATTATAACGTGGATTGTGCATTACACCAACATTGGATAATGACAAGAGTGAGCAACTCATGCGGTCTCGCATGGCACAAAATGTACCACCGGGTGTTGCGTTTTTGGCCGATTCCTCTCGCTTGTTTAGAGGGTGGTCGCTATCCCATATGGTTCGTGCCGGCTGTACCCCCCTTTAAACAAAGAGGGGGAGGGTGGTTAAAAACGAAACGCGTGCCGGATACATTCATTTCTACACAAAATACGTCCAGCTGCACACTCTTGTTAAATAGCGATATCCACTCTTGATTACACCAAGCAAGTGTATATGCGCGCGCTGCTCTTTCACGGAGTATTTGCAGCTATTTAAACAAATCAAGTTTGCTGAAATTGTTTAACTGATAAGTATATATTATTAAAGTTGGCGCGCCCAACATACATATTTGGTCATTGTACTCATCGTTCCAGCATAGAAACAAACAAAACCCATGCTTCAGATTTTTCATAAAAACCCAGAGATAATCTAAGCATTTTCAATTTTCCACTTTTTCCTTTTTTCAAACAAACTTTACACTGCAGATTTTGCCTACCAAACCAGGGAATAGCCTAGTTTATGAATTTTCTACTTTTCCAGTTTTCATAGCAAAACATATGCTTGCGATTTTTCCAACCAAACCAGCGGACTTCCTAGCCGTCATATAAGAGTGGCTGCGCTGCACTCCTGGTCATAAGTTTTCCACCTTTGAAAACTGGAAGACCCTGTGCTATACATGGGCCGAAAGTTCTTGCAGCAAAAATCGCAGAAGCAAACATGATTCAAAAACTTCACCCAGAAAGTACAACTGCAAGTTTCAGGTGCGAGCTTTGTGCGCAACATCCTTGTACAAAAGTTTCAGCTGCAAAGTTGCAGCTGCAATTTCACTCAACAAGAACATACTCGAGTTAAAATAAAGGTTTAAAGCTTGCAGCTTTTACAAATTTTCAACGTTCACTTTCAGAAAATCCAGATTAAAATTTTGAAAACATTTCAAGCAACAAGTTATAAACAGTTTTAGGTACCCTTTCGCAATTTATCAGCAAAGCTTAATGAGATAACACGCCTAAAATGCAGTATTACACAATTGATGCAAGCCTAAAATTAGAACTTATGCGCATTTCAAACTAAACTTTTACATACAAATATATCTGTTTTATCGCCTACTGAAATTTTGATTAGAATTACTAGTCAAGTGTGATGTTTTGGCTTGTATAATATATTCTATAAAATTTGCATTTTATAACGGCGTATCAATAGTAAAAGTTCCTAATTCCTTACAGAGCCCGTCAGGGGATAGAGTCCATAACCCCTAATAAGAGTTTATAAAAGATACCAAAGCAGAAAAATTATCTAAACTATGCTGAAATATGTAACACATTTTCAAACTTCCCGCAAAACTTTACAAAGAAGAGTAACAGAGATGGCAATCAACAAAAATGCTTCGCAGCAAGCCAGTTCTATCCAAAAGAAAAAAATATATTAAAGAAGGTTGTTAGGTCCAACTAACTTGGGATGAATTGAAAATAAGTAACGGTGTGTAAACGAAGCACAGAGTTATCGTCTGGAGAAGCAAAATAAATATCAGCTCCCCTTTTCCTCGGATTAACATTACAAATTTACTTATTTTACAGAAAATTAGAAACTATATATCGGAGTATAGAACACGCTGATTATTAATAAGAAACGATTGAGTATTAGTCAGGAAAAATAATTCAAACACGATTGCTTTGAAATTAATACTTATAATTGCTATTTGATTGCATAAATTTCGGCAATCTGAACTGCAATTTAAGGAGTGCTTAAAGTGATATAAGCTAAAAATGTTTTTAAGATGGTAGTACCGCGTGCCAGGTACGCAGACCATTTTGCCTATGCATCATCAGAGTCAAATCAGGACAAACGTGTGACCGAAACAAGTGATGTTGAGATATTTAAGGACGGATAGACATAACCGAGGGTGGAAAACTAGTATGCTTTCAAATTAACCAAAGTTAGGAAAGCGAAAAGTCGAACAAAGCTTGCATGCGATACAATATTAAATTATTTTCAGAATTGCTGTAATTGTATTTGCTACAGAAACATCAAATTTAGCTTTTAGTTTGTGGACGAGGATCAATACAAACCCTAAAATTGTCAGTGATTGCGACAAATCACTGCCCACGCTCAAAGAGTATATATGTTTTATTTGTAGCCGCATGAATTACAGATTGTGTCAAATGCTATGAATATGTACCAAAACAAAATTTTCTTTGCAGTTCAAAGATATCATGAAAGTTTTGTATGCTACAATATATTTTTTAAATACTATTCAATAAATTTTTATGGTTGAAACGGAAGTAGGAGGCGAAGCAAAATTTAAATTATTAAGAAGTAGCGAGAGTTTGTAAGCGCGCCAGCAATCTGTAAACACGTTGTTGTCGATTATATGTTTTTGTTAAAACGAAAAGGTAGCTGCACTTCCGTACACACAAAACAAATTGTCTTGGAATTTTAGGACTCTTACTTGTTTAAATTTTTAACACATAAATGTTTCGTATTTCAGGCAGTAATAGCCTTTGGAGCTCAGAAACTTTTGACTGAAATGGCTCAAACATAAATGTGTTATATTAAAAAATTACTGAAAATTCAAGAAATAAATGTTTGGAGTTCAAGTCTATGTCTTGTGTCTGCATTACGACATAATTGTCTCAAATTTCAGACACGATTTCTTGAATATAACACTATTTTTTGTGTAGTTCTTGTTAATATCACAACGAAAGGATTTACAAATGACTTTTGCATAAAGCACATGGATTTTACAAAGTCCACCGCCATCGGTTCGTGTCTGAGCCAAGCAGCGACGCAAGTGACTAAAGATTTCATTACCCGGCCCACGCTTTACCCGTGCAAAATATATTTTAACTCGCACGTATGCTAAACCGCAGCCCAGAGTTGCACACTGTGAGAAGTTCGTGATTTAGACTTAAGCCGGTATCCTGTATCGCCTGTTATGTTCTTTATCTCGATGTATGCTTATCGCTCTGATTTAGTAAAACGTGGCCGGTAAATGTTTATTATAAATCCCAACCCGAAACCCGTATAGCACAAATATCCAATATTAACACCAGCAAATTACAGGTTATGCAATTTAACTGGCAACCCGAGCCGGAATCCTTAAAGCCGACGCCTGAATCTGGGTTAATCCAGCCACTGGCTGTACCGTACCCAATACTTTTCCTATTTTCCAGAATCCGTGCAATCCTAACCCCGTTAGAATTACACCCCGTAAAACCGTGTACTCTAACCCCGTTAGAGTTACACCAAATTTCCGACCAATCTAACCCCGTTATATTTGGCCAAGCCGTTGTAGAATAATAAATCTAACCCCGTTTGATTTATTAGACTATTTTCCCAGGTTCTCCGGTAATACCCCCAACTTTCTCTTTAGCACATAACACCAGTATTCTATACTGGGTAATTTCCGCGCCTTGCGCACTGCCGATTAACACCGTAATGCCGCAATTCCTTCACATTCTATGCCACCGTGACTATTCTTACACGAATTCGATTCAACCTTACTTACCAAGAACTTCCGCTTTCAACCCGAATACACCAACGCAAAACTCGAAAACTGTAGGTATAACAACGTACGAAGCTGTTAACAACCAGCAGAAAATTTGACAACCGATTTAACTAGCTCCAAAACCAAGACTGATTCCGGTCCTGGCTACCCATTTCGGCATCTCGACCTCATTTGCATTTTTGCCGACACCCACAATTGGGTGTCCGCAATGCGGTTGAGGTCCAGAGCCACTCATCCGGTACCTTCAACAACAACAACAATACTCCCGAGACACACATATAACAAAGCACCATATTGGTGCTGACATAGCCTAGCTATGTCCTTAGTCGCAGATCCAACCAACTCTATATGCAATACTAATCAACAAGTACTAAATGGCAACGCAGGGCCCCAGGTAAGTTACATTGCGGACACAGCCGCCATAGCATAGTTTTACCAATTTCTACGCCTTGTAGCAACGCCTAAGCCTAACTTAAGTTCTAAGAGAGACTAGGTGGAGCCAGGCACTCCCTTAGTGTGGTTTTGATATAGGGTTTTATTTTAGTTTTAGTTTTTAGTTTGAAATAGGTTTAAGTGTGGCATAGCCACCTACACACACTATCCGCAAACACTCAAATTTAACGTGAAATAATATATCTAAAAGGGACCAGCAACCACATGTGCAGTGCGCAAAATTTTTAAGAAACGAGTCTATATAAGCACTTTTAAAGATTTGTAAAGACTGCCTGGAGTCCGTATGTATTACTACAGTTCATGTCTCAGGGTATACCAATTTTAAAATAATCTAGACTGGAATTCACTGAATTTATGACTACAGATATTTTTAAAATTGCGTCACCAGCAGAATGTAAACTGACAGTGAAAAACAGAAACTGGTAGCAATCAAAATAACGAAAACGGATGATATTGAAGGCGAATTTCTGATCTTTTATCGATTAGGTGCTGGAAAGGATCAGGGGGGAACGCTTGACTGTAGACTAGAAAAGATGAAGCTTTAAATTTTACTCTGTTTTTTGTTTGGATTAGGCTTACACAGGGTTCACGTTATAACCGGGCAGGCGGTACACGGTTTGTCCCATGTTGATTCGACGTCACGTTAAAATTCGGCTCTTATATCGGGTCAACAGACAAAACTCGAATGTCATATGACATTAGCTTACAAACCACTGCTCTCAAATGTTCAATGTGCACAAGGAACGGTATATAACGTGATACTGTGAGACATGTATGCGAATATCATATATTGCAAAATTTCAACGACGTGAACACCGCACTAGGTAAGATCATCCAAAACAAACCCCGACCTGCGGGGAATTTTAGACGCGTCAAAACTTAACAAGCCCTTGGGTAAAGCAATCTCAGTCAAACGAAAACTTAAATCAAATAACGGGACACCGCAAAACGGTTACATAAACTGAACACCGGCACTTTTTATTAAACACTATTACAAGTTGCGATATGAATTCAACACGTTAAATATATGCCGCGTTCCATGGTCCCGCTGACACTTCTGGCTGCCGGTACCCTAGAAAACAGGTCGCAAAATACACAATTTACCGTAGCCGACTTCTTTGCTCGAAGCTGGCTATCCCTATGACCAAAAATAAAAAACACAAGAAAAAGCTAGAAAAGAAACATCGGTAGACATCAGTAACAGTTGAAGTGCTATACTGGCAATATAAAGACAAGTGATGCAAACTGAATATATAAACTGTGGAAACGGCACCAGCTTGTATACCCTGCCGGATGGCTAAAGCAAATTTGCATAATTAGAAGCTTATTTGCATAAGCTTCTTAAAATTATGTAAGATTAGCATAAATTTCTGAAAACCGGTCAGATAGTTATGGTCGAGAATTTTCGGATTCGGAGCGAAACCAACAACAACAAAAACAAAAACAACGATAACAACAACAATATTGCAACTGTTAACCCAAAAACAAGGAACCGGGGGGAAGGAATATGAAAGAACGATAAAGCTAGGGCAAAAAGAGGTTTACATGAGGCGGGTGTCTGTTCAGATGCACTGGCGCAGGCTGCTCACGCTCAGAATCTGGGATTTCCAACTGCTGATATAAACGATAGAGGAGCGCCTGACCCCGTGCCACTTGCTTGCTAGCACCTACTTGGTAGACGGCCGCACCGCGTTTCAAATATAATAACTGCCAGCAGCTGTAACCCAAAGCGGGATCGCGCTGCGATAACCGGGCAAACTTTGCAGAATATAATAACCTCAAGAGCGCGTACCCAGAGGCATCCCTACAATGACTAACGAAACCATCGCATTCAACCCCATACAGAAAATACGCAATCTCTATAGAATGAAATAACAAAATTAGATATTGAAAGCAAAATACCGTGTTTTTTATCACACCCTATTTTAAGCCAAAATTACACAAACGATAGGCGGCTACGTGGTGCAGTGGTAGAACCGTTTCCTACGGAATCCTAAGACCAATAGTTCGATTCCCGCTCTGTAGGCCCGCTTTTCCACCTGCCAGCTTAAAATGTTTACACAAAACAACCGTATCAAATATGTCATCCAATGAACCAGCGATTTCTTTGTTGATTTCGAACAACTCTAATACAAACCAAATCACATCTCCACGGACCACATTTCCCAGTTTGATACATCACTACAATTCCACCCAAATTCCGAAATTCATACCCTTTCAAAATCCAGCCCCCCCAGAATCTCCGTTATATCGCTTTAGCCATTATGCTCTGCTGTAAAGGCAATCGTGACATCGGCGTCGGTGTTCTATAAGACGGGCACAAAGCCGTGATGTGTTGAAAAAACGAATTCTTTTCCACTTGTACCGATGCATTTTTAACACCCGAAGATCGCAAAATATTTAGAGACTGCAATAAAAAACAAAAAACGTATAAGTAAAAAAACAAAAACAGCATGAAAAGATTCAGGCAATAAATGCAGAAATATAAGAACTAAGCCAGTTGGCCAGCGCTGACCGCAGCCACCTACCGTACACATAGCGCCCTGTCCATTTGCTACATCTGAATATGTCATTTAAGAAAACATTACAATTTTGCCAAATTCCAGCGCCATAACTCTGTCTACGACTGTATTGCCAGACTAGTTTTTCAGCCACTAAGTTATAAATATGTTATCTTAAGTAGGTTTGAACTATCAAGCTTAGCAGTAAAAAGTCTATTGTTACTCAGACATTCCCCAGAATACTAAAAATATTTCCTACACCGCCCACATTCTATACTTTCTTGAACACTTACTTGTTGTATAACACGTTGTTGATGTGTTTCTTCGGTAATTTGAACGTGTAAAGTTGCCACACAGCTGTCCGGTTTCTGTTGCCACAAATGTGCACAACTGTACGATATCACGCCTTCCAATTCCAGTATCTAAAACAAAACAATTTCTATTTATGGCTTCAAACACACTAAAAATAACAATTCTTCAAGTATATACAATAAATAAACTCCAGAAACGTTCAAACTTTGAATGCTTAAAAATTTTCTAACTTTGAGAGATGAAATGCAACAGTTTATGCATATCAAACATGCTTGTCCGTTGTGTAAATCTTGAGACGCATTGCACTGTGTTGTATGCTTACCAGCCGAATACGGTCAACGGATATAGTCGACAATAAGACTAGCTGGAGAGGGGGCTACATGGCACAGTGTTTGAGCGTCTCTCTAAGTATCCGTAGGCTTCCATTTCGAAACCACTAGTAACCAACTTTTCCATGTGCTTAGCTAAAAGGTATGAAGTTTGGGTTCCTACTTACACCGACATAACGGCTACGCCGTGAGTGCAATGGCAAATTGATGCGCTTAACACGGTATCCAGTCGGAAATAGAATGGACAGTCAAAGGACGATCTTGTTAAAAATTGGGACATGTAAGCATGTCTAACATGCTTGTCCGCTGTGCAAATGTTGAGACGCATTGCACTGTATTGCATGCTTTCCGGCAGGATACGATGGACATATAAACTCCACAATAAAAGTAGTTTGAAACGTGGGCTGCGTTGCGCAGTGGTAGAGCGCTTGCCTCGGAATCCGTAGGTCGCTAGTTCGGAACCATCCGTAACCCGCTCTTTCAACGGCTTAGTTAAAACTCAGTAATTACACGATGACCTAAATTCTGGCGGTTATGCAGTGTCTGGGTCGTCGGGTAGCTTTGCTGAATGACGTTTTGCTAATAGAATTAGGTGCATAGCGCAGAAGAGTAACGATGCGATAGCGGCGATTTGAGTTTATTGATAAATTAAGAATTTAGGAAACGTGATTTAATAGTCTTCCCGATACATGTTTTCGGAGGACCCGTATTTGAGACGGTTAGAACAACTGTGTTATCATCAACATCGCGGTGTCAGTGCACACATAAGTTTTCTTACCCATTGATAACCAAGGCGGTCAGAAACAGGTATGTCGTAAGTTTTTCATGAACACTTTGGACGCGTAAAAAAGTTTGTTAGAAATTGTTCGTCGGACAGGACATCAACAGGAGGTCATCGAAAGAAGTCAATGGAATAAGTGCCTCTGCACAAACTTAGTCCAGCGAGTCTAGCTATCATTAACGATCATATAGATTCATTCCCCTGGATACCGAGCAAAAAATCAACCAGGTTATATTTGGAGGCTAAAGTGCAGAGCCTTCTTTTACAAATTGAGCTTTATTATAACCACATTGTACCGGGAAACGTACCAGGTGCTGAAGCTGGAATAAACAACATTGGGTGTTTTTACTTCACACTGAAGAATTTCCTTTACTTTTATTTGGTTGCAATCAAATATACTAACAAATTCAACGCTAGTAAATCGTAGGATCCCTTCTCAAATTTGAATAAAATTGGATTCAGTGCAAAATGTTGGATCACCTGATGTGTTAGTTAGAGACCCTCGGTTAGCTGATTTCAAACTTGAGGCAATTTTAAGAGGAATAATTGTTAAGAGTTTATAAAAAATACTTATGGCAGCTTTTGAAGCAGTGCTTTGCAAACTATTGCTAGAATTTGCAAAGTCAACATCGTTTTATGGCTTTATTTTGCTTCACCTCTGGCATCGGTTACGGCCCCTGGTAAATTTATTAAACAACTGCTAGGGATCGACCGGATCCGAGATCCGGATCCGGGCCGGATCTCTGCAATTTTTAAGATCCGGATCCGAATCCGGATCCGGTAAAATAAACTGCCGGATCTCCGGATCCGAAATTTGATATACAAAAAAACATACCAAAATTGGTGCATGTATTTCAACTATGCGTACGTAATCTAGTAAGCACTGTGTGAGCATTAATGCTTTGTTGGAATGTCAGGTTAATGACATCCACGTGGAGACCATGTTGTTGCGTAAAGAAGAACCAACATAAAAATTTTAAAGACTTCTTTTTTAGTTGCTGTAAGTTTTGTTGACTAATTTTGCGAAACAATCAGTTGAACTTTTCGTATTTTATATACGTTAGGTGTTGAAAAATTATCCAGCTAGTAAGATCCGGATCCGGGCCGGATCTGAATTTTAAGATCCGGATCCGGATTCGGATCCGGTAAATGCAAAATTTTGGATCCGGTCGTTCCCTACCAACTGCTCCGGATAAGGGTTTTCATCTTCGGTTGCACCTGCAAATATTTTCTAATTGCAACATGTGTTAAATGTTTAAGGTAACTCAACGAATGCACTTGCGTCCATCGTATAGAGCAGTATTACACAATTTCAACTCTGTCTTGTTTATTTAAGGCCAGGAATTGGGTCAGTTGGAAAAAGAAATTAAAACAAAATTTCTAAAGAGAGCTTGTCAGGTAAACAAACGATTCCAGTTATTTTCAGTTCAGTTCTGGGTAACAATTTAACACAGCAGGAGTTAGAATTTGAGGAAGGATTAGCAGCTTTAAAGGTTTTAGCGTAGTTTTGATCAAATACTCAGTTAAAAATTCTGTAATCAATTCAAGAAAACATGTGCTGCGATCGCGAACTAGATATGACTTTATACCAATAAATTCAACAACTAAGAATTTGTGCCCTGATTCCAGTCACGAAATTATACGTACCAGTTGCTCGACTGAAGCAGGCAGTACCGACGAATGGACGGTTGAGGACCTTGTTGTTTTTTGGTAGCCGTTCATAATCTGTCTGATGTATGATGGATCTGTTTTGTGTAACAAATTCCACAAATGCTGTCACCTTAGGAAGAACAATAACTGCAATGGTCTCAAAAAGTCTAGTTTATGGAACTATAACTATCAGTGCAGCACATGCCGTCCGTCAATTCCTCTCAGAGAAACGTTAATCTCAATCAAGCATAGTTAACATTTACCAAGAGAGGAAACCGATTTAAAAATGCTGCAATTTAACTGCAACGGGTTATTTTCAAAGCTGCCTGAGATCTTAAATTTCATGAACAAAAAAAATGTGATGATTGCCGTAATTCTGGAAACGAAGCTATCACAAAAGTCGAGCCCTTTGGTTGCTCGTAACTATGCCATTGTACGATGCGACAGAACCCAAGACACCGTTGGAGGACTTGCTTTTCTGGTACATACATCCATTCAGTTTCCGTAGTAGACACCAAGCCTTTGCAGCCACAATCTCAGATTAAAGAGGCGGACACTTTGCATAAAAGATCGACCAATCAGACTTCAGTGTGGTCAACGAAAATCAGCCTACAATGCTACGGTCAAGCAACATCGTAGGACATAAGACTGCCGTGCTTCGTTCAAGCAACATCGCCGGACATCACTCTTGCAAGCATGTCAGTTCTTACGTCGGTGGATTGGAAAATTCATACATAGCTCAGTTCAGATCACGTCCCGATTGCTATCACTCTACCGGCAGAAAACAGCCTGGACATCTCTACGAAACGAACTTTCGTCAACAATAACAAAGCCAACTGGGATGCGTTCACAGCCGAGTCAGAGAACCTGTTCGAAGTCGAAGTGGGCATTACCAGCGCTAGACGCGGAGAAAGTCTTAGTCAAATCGTTCAACACTCAAGTAAGCACAACATCCCGCAAGGGAGAATTCCAAAGGTTAAGCCGTCTACACCTAGTGAAGCAGCCAAGCTAGAGAAAGAGATGAGCTCCGTCAAGTGGATACCACGTCGAGTCGCATTTTGAAGCTAAACCAGAGAATACGACAGTCTATAACCGACTACCGGAAAAACCTGTGACATAAACATGACGAAAGTTTTGGCCGCAACACGAATATCTCACAGCTCTGGCAAACAATTAAATCAATTGACAAAGACAAAGCGGCGAATAGCGGCCAAGCTAAAACTTTGGAACGAAAAAATAGTAGAAAACAAAGAAGCTGCAAACGCACTCAACAAACAGTACACATCGATTGTCCCATATGCTTGTACCAAGGGTAGCCGCGTTACCAGACATATGCTGAGTCGGCTAAGCAGATGGGATGTCATTCAGCACGGAGCAAGTACAGCCTGTCATAATGTCCGCTAAGGATTCAAAAGCAATTGGCCCCGATGCGATCTCTGCTATCCATTTGAAACACCTTGGTCCACATGGTATCCACTATCTTGCGTTGTTTGTCAACCTGTCTCTCAGCAATACAGACGTGCCCATAATTTGGAAGTCATCTCTCACCATTCCTCTCCCAAAACCAGGAAAGGATCCAGCCGACTCCAAATCGTTCAGACCTGTGTCTCTGCTGTGTCCGGCATACACAACCCTCGAACGATTGTTGCTACATATTCTTAATTCGCACCTAACAGAAAATACCTGTCAACACAGATCTCGTGCAAAACACGCCACCGTTTCCGCGTTACTGCATCTCAACCTAGCCATCTCAACAGGTTTCAACCAACGCCAGGCTGCGTCCCGCACAATCCTATTGCAACTGGACCTTTCCAAAGCATTTGATATGGTCAATCACAATACTTTACTAAATCTCGTGCTATCCTTGGCACTACCCGAAGCCATAATCAGATGTTCCTTACAACACCTGGCACTTGTTTCAATGCCACGCCGCGCCAACACCGCTAGAACCGCAGGACCTATGGGCCGAACCCGTTCAATGTGATGTATACCTAAGCAGCGCCTAGAACACCGAGAACTGACGACGATGAGTCGGTGGCTACTACAACAAAAACAAAGCCAAGCAACTGGTAATACTGTTACTTACTAATGTTAACACAATACCGTAAGCGACGATGAAGAGGATATAACCAGTCGTAGTGGGACAACATTTATTGAGCGAAGCTCGAACACACGGAAGCAATTAAGGTAATATGCAAATTAGTTGTTAGCTAACTATTCATTTGTCGGTTTTGGAGGTTTGTAAGCAATTTCCTCAGATTCCTCGCACCCAACAACCCTTCAGCCACCCTAATAATTTTTGGAATAATTTAAAAAGTCCTAATTTTGTCTTATCAATTAAGCTAATATACAATTAGCTATTAGCTAACTATTCAATTATCGGTTTTGGAGGTTTGTAAACAACTGATACAGATTCCTCGCACCCAAAAACCTTCAGTAAACCCTAATATTATTGAAATAATTTAAAAAGTCCTAGTTTTGTCTTGTCAATTAAGCTAATATGCAAATTAGCTATTAGCTAACTATTCAATTATCGGTTTTGGATGTTTGTAAACTATTTATTCAAATTCCTCTCACCTGAAAACCCTTTAGTGCTGAAATTATATTGCTTTTAACCTTAATAATTAGCGAAATATTGTAAAAAGTCCTAATTTAGGCTTGTAAACTATGCTAATATGCAAATTATCTATTAGCGAACTGCTCAATTATCGGTTTTGGAGGTTTGTAAACAGTCTACGCAGATTTCTCGCACCCAAAAACCACCCAAAAACCCTTTAATGCTAAAATTAGACTGCTTCTAACTGTTATAATTAGTGAAATATTGTGGAAAGTCCTAATTTAGGCTTAATTAATTATGCAAATTAGCCTGCAGCTAATAAACGGCTTAAAATTTTAAAACCCCAATGCGAGGTTAACACCCCAGGATAATTGGATTTCCAACAAAAACAGTTTATCAAAATCGGTTCAGCCGTTCCTGAGATTCTTTTCGGACGGACAGACGGACGGACATCCACCTTTCGACCCCCAAGCACAAAACATAAAACGCTTCGCGAAACTCCGAGCTTCGCTCGAAGTTTCGCTTCGCTCAATTAGAAAGTTATTTAAGTGTTTAAATAGTGGTTTAGGATACTGTTATTACTATGTTAAATGCAGCATGAGGCATCCTGGTAACCGTTGCTATGAGTACATTACTCGTTATAGTTTTTTTGCACTTACACGGCATATTTGGAATTGGATTTTATACATACCTATGCTAATACAAGTCACCAACGATATAATCAAACGTCTGCGTAAAAATTTTCAGGTTGAGCAAACACGTTTGACCTAGTTATATGGTGTATCGTTTTCATTTTTGATTTTCACTGTATATATGTTTTATCTTATGCTGTGCAATTTTTGTGTGGTGAAAACATATATTTGGCGTTTTACTCTAAGTAAACTGCCAAAATTGTCAGCTCGATATGAGTTGATCTTAATAAACAGATAGACTCATCTAAAAGAGGATTAATATTACAAAGTTTAGGAAATGTAAAATCGACTGTCAAACTTAATTGTTCAAAAATCAAAACATTAAAGCATAAAAACATGCAGTTGCAAACGATTGAAATGCCACCTGTGTTATTACTGTTAAATGTAGTACGAGGCAACCTGGTAATTGTTGCTATGTCTGGACTACTCGTTATAGTTTTTTGCATTTGTACGGTATATTTGCCATTAGATTTTAGACATACCTATACTAATACAGGTCACCAACAATATATGTAATCAAATATCTCCTTACAATTTTCAGCTTGTGAAAACGCATTTGACCTAGTTATATGTGTACCGCTTTCATTTTTGATTTTTACTGTATATATTTCATCTTATGTTCTGCAATTGTTCTGTGGTGCAAGCATATATTTAGCGTTTTACTCTCAGTAAACTTTTAAAATTGTCAGCTCGACACGAGTTGATACTAATATCCAGACCCATCTAAAGGAATTAATATTACAATGTTTTCTAAATATACGATCAATTTTCAAACTTAATTGTTGAAAAACCAAAATACGTCATAAAAACATGCAGAAATAAATGATTGAAATCTCACCTTTACATGCTGATTTGTTTTAAAATGACTTATTTGAAAGCTTGAATTATCATACTTCAAGGATGAATATCCATCCATATTATTTTGCGGGCAGGCATTTAACTTTCAATCGCTTCACTAAATACTTTTTTGATACAGAAGTTTTTTATCGTGGAGTTAACTATCTTTCTTAATTTTTGTAATATTTGTAGATATGCCATAGTTTGCTTGTTTGAAAATATCCATCGCTAATAGATGTTACAGCCATTTGAGAATACGGTCCCAACAAAACCCAGTGCACTCACCCTATTCAGCGCATCTTGAAATTCGCATCCTTTCTCGTCAGGCATTTGTTGTACAAGAACACGGGCAGAAGCAGATAGCAACGGTAAAACACTCAAAAAAATCAAACATGCAACCATGAGAGAACAAATCGGGTCGGCAATAAAAAGTCCAAAATATTTAATCATCAGCGTAGAAAATATGACTGCTACTGAGCCGAGAGTATCGGCAAGAACATGAAGGAACACTCCTGAAAGTAATAACAATTATTCATTAACCTTTTTATGAACGTAACTTATTTTAAACCAATTGTTTAAAGATAATACACATGCCTGGCCGATCGCAGTTGGTTCGGACACATATGCTGCTACACTACAAAAATTTCATCCTTTCGCCTTTGAAAAATTTCACCATAAACTTCTAACTCAAACCTACTCAGTTTGAATCTCCTAGAAGCTCTTACCATGCAACTCCGAGAACAAACCCCAAAACAAAAACGAACCTTGCATATTTGCGTTACTGTGGGAATGTGAGCCACCTAAGAAACTTTGCGAATGGCTATGGCCGTGAGAACTTGAACCACCGTTGTGAGAATGTCCGTGATGACCACTCCCATGTGAAGCACTGATGACGTCACTATGTGAATGACCATGACCCCGTGAACCAGCCACTGTAACTGATGTTAATTCATGCTAGAATAATATCAAATACACATCGGTAATGTAACGAATTTTGCTGATAAAGTTGTGAGACACAAGAAAAAGTGCGTTGCCAGGGGAGGGGTTCAGAAAATAACAAAATCTTGACGTTATATACTCTTGTATTGGCACTATACAATATTCACTTCTGGGATTATTCAAAGACATTTTTGGCTGAAAAATGTGACCAGAAAAATGCTCAGTATCAAGCTTCATTTACCTTTTTATCTTTGTCGTGGGAATGTCCATGTCCTGCAGCACTTCCGCCGCCATGTGAATGCCCATGTGCGTCAGAAAACACAAATATGCCAAACAAATTGACAACTAAGCCGGCAATTGAAACAGGCTACAAAAATATGTTTCGAATATATCGATAGATATTACTATGCAACATACGACAATGAAGTAATTAAAATTCTAATCAAACTGCACTGTTAATAAACACAACAAAACCATAGAAACGATACTGTAACAGTGGATTTTAAAACTAATTTTAGAACCAAAGTTAAGCCGTTTGGCATACTATAACAATTTACAAGCTTTCCATAGAGTATCAAGGCCTCGTTCATCAAGTCTTATTTCCACAATAAAAACAGTCAATATAGTAGACATATATAACGCCGTACACACACAACAATAAACACAAACCCCACAAACATACCAACAAACGTTCAGTGACAATTTCCGGCGGATCAAAAATTCGTTCAACAGCTTCAACAAAAATGAAAAATGAAATGCTCAATAAAAATAGCCCGTTCACAAAACCGGACAGTGTTTCGACGCGGCCATAACTAAAATAAAACATTTAAACAATTAATATTGCAATAACAAATTAATATTATTTTAATCTCATCCACTGAATTAACATTGGTTAATTGTTAGCCAGTACGTACGCGCAGCATTCATAAAACATATTTTATATATAACTGAGCAAAAGATATTTCATAAAAACAAACATGAGCGAATTGCCTTGTAACTTGCCACCCAGCTGCCCCCGATTAATGGCGAATCTATCAAAATTATCTCATTACAGCCTTACTCTTGTTCAAATACGTCAACACAGTAAATTTTCAATCCAAAAACCAATACCGACAACATATGTAGTGCGTGATACTTGTGCTAATGTTTAACACTGACTACACCATTACCAGGTAAACAAACAGAACACATACCCATACGAAAATACTCGAGTCGAAGGCCACGTCGCCATCACAGACGCGACCAGTCCCATCACCAACGCTGAACAATCGAACAACATATGAAATCCATCCGAAATGAGTCCCAAACTATTCGTCCACAAGCCGTACGCAAATTCGACGAATGTAAACATCTAAAACTATTTAAAGTTAAGTTATTCGGGTCACAAAGAAGTGTATAACCGGATAAAACGTGCCATATGTAACTAAAAAACCGATGCAGTCACCTCATGGGATTCGCTGCTTTATGGCAGGATTTCCGATTTATGTTTCTGCTCTATCCATAACACTGTTAGTGTCACACGTTAGTTTACGCATGTGTGTTTTCAAGGTTAGATGCATAATTAACAAGTGGACATTTTAAAATTAGAAACTCAATAAACCCGACCATATATCGTTTTTGGTGACCATTCTGGAAATTGTATTGTGAGTGACTCTCTACTTATTTCCAAAATTACATATTTCAAAAAGACTGCAAAACATTTCATTTCATACAATATACACACTTTCTTAGTACTGCAACTCACCAAATTAGCGCATAGAAAATAAAATATTCGACGGGAATTGCTTGACGAAAGGATTTGTTTAAGGGTTGAAGTGACAAACACAGAAATTGATTGTGAAGTGCGATGAAACAAATCTTCACCGTAAACGTACAACGGCAACCCAGAACTTGAATATCCAATAAATTGTCCTGTCCGCGTTTTTGGCCCAGACAACGATGTTTGAATAAATGTTGCTAAAATTATCATAGGCCAAGGTAAGGGAGTGGCAGTCTCGATTAAAAACCGAAACTTAACTACCGAGATCAGCCATGAAAAGGCTCGGTCTCGGTCAATTTTTGCCATCATCGGAGAAAAATAAAATTTTCAAAATAAATGATTTTTAATGTTTTTCGTTGTTTTTTGTGTTTTTCATTGATTTTTTGCGTTTTTTACAGAGTATCTGCTCATATTATAATTATTGCTTGACTATGAAAACTGATAGATTCACAGCGAAATTTTAGTTATTAGACATCACCTACTTCGACAATGCAGCCATACATTCGCTAACCCTTGACTTCTGGTCTCGGTTCTCAAAAACCGAGACTGAGACCTGTCAAATACCGAGGCCATAATTCCCATCCCTGGTCAAGGTAGTGACTCTCATATGTTTTTCGACTATTGTACGCTGCGCCTCTACATCTGATGTTCAGGCTTAGATTTAGGCATAGGCACGCCATTTCCTAACGTTAGTCTAAACCTAAGCATGTGAGGGAAGTATACAACATCATATATTACAGAAAATTTTGTTTTAATAAAGCGCTAATAAATTTGCAATAAACAACCCTGATGCGTTTCAGTGTTTACTGCAAAAGAAATCACTTTTGTAGTTTGTGCACATATTTTCAAAAACTTACTTCAAAACTAATTACTTACTAAAATGACGCTCTTCCATAACAATAAAGAAGAATTTTTGATCAGCTATATCTAAATACATCCAATGGTGATCCAGCAGGAAATCCAATATTTACCAGATTGCAGTAAAAAAGCACAAATTGTCATCATGGTTATAAAAAATATACAATTTTGACGACTGCTCGCTTGAAATAGAGCAGAATCTATATCTTGAAATAACTATGTGCTCGACACCAACAAAATTAGAGCTGTTCGATTTTGTCGTAACAATCATACTCTCCAGTAGTTTCAGCAGAAAACGAAACATTTACTATCTACCTACCCGCAGTGAGAAAAATCATTGTAATCACAGCACCACCTGATATTCCATGGTGTCCTGACTGGGTTTCCATTAACTCATTCTCGTCACCATGATGATCCTAAAACATCAAGATATAACTACCGTAATTCTATACTGGCCTTATGCAAATTTTCGCCATTTGATTTTACGTTTGAACCAGGAAAACGCGGACTTACTTTTAAAAATTTTGAAACCATCACGAATTAACGCTGAATTCGAGTATAAATACAATTTTCATCTATTCGAATTGAAGTTTCAGTTGAAAACATATCAGCCAACAAGCAAAGTGGACGTGCTCGCTGAAATTCGCTGCTCATAAAATTTAAAAGCACGACAGGTCACAGCCCAGTTTTGTTGACCATATGTTTGCTAACCATATAGGTCACTAACTTGCTAGTAGCGACTAGGTAGCTAATAACACAACTTTTTTTAACATGTCACTCACAACTAACTAATAGCGATTAGCTAGCTAGTCCCCCAATGACCTCATAGGTCACTTACAATTAGCTAATAGCGATTAGCTAAGCTAGCCAGCTAATAGTCAAGATTGCCCTCATAGGTCACTCAATAGCTAAATAGGTGCTTACAGTTTACGTACCTGAAACCAACTGAGATCAACCTTGGGAACGTCGTGTCCAGTCCAATCAAACGTTGAACTCAACGCAAACGCAGCAGCGAACTGTGTCAAAGTTACAACGCGAACTGCAGCTGCCAATGACGGGTTTCCTCCACCGGTTGATCCGCTCCCAATGTTCGCAACAGTCTCGAATCGTGCGGCACAAAACGAATCGATATAATGATCGACAACGTATACACACACGGCGACCAGCGCCGTAAGCATAGTGAAATTTGACCACGATGAAACGAGAGCCTATAAAACATAAATGCATGTAGCCAGAGGCCATAGCCAAAATTTCACAAAATGCTTCCAGCCAGAGGCCATAGCCAAGATTTCGCCAAGCGGGATTTCGTTCATAAAATTTCAAAAAGTTTCTTTGTTGTGCCAACTGAAAAAGTTCTTAACTATCCATAAAGAAACTATCCCAAATGTGGGCTTGGAACTGTAAACGCCTCTAGCAACGCCGTTGCATCCATCGACAGGTTTTATAACTCCGAATGAGAGATAGCAAAATCTTACAATCAACCACCGTTATTTAATTTAAGCACAACTGCTTACATTATTTTATAATCCTCCAATTTGAATTTCCATCAAAAATGACTAGAACCAAGAGTGTATGATATTTAACAACAGTGTGCAACTACCTGTGCTGCGCATGGCACATAATTTACTAAAACGTGTTGTGTTTTTGCCTGACCCCTAGCTTATATAAGAGGATCGATATCACATGCAATATGTGCGACTGAACAAGCTTAAAAGTTTTGAAATATAAACTGGGTGTTTTTAAGCGTCTAAAGTACCATCAAAATTTAAGGTTCGCACAAGTCTTACCCCCGCTAAATAAGGGAGCAGGCTAAAAACGCAACATGTGATGGGTACATTCTTTTATATATAGAATGTACCTACCCACTTGCACACTCTAGTTATATATCATCCACTCTTGCTAAAATCAACCTACTGCAGCATTTGAACAAACCCAATTCATCTCGTGATCTTAAAAAGATACTATTTATTCAGCTAAAAATTAGCTACCATCTCCATAAATTACACATTTTGTTATACATAAAAAAACTCCAGCTTACTACTTGTCGCAAACTTGTCCAAAATGTCCACGGGGCCAACAAGGCCAACGAAATACACGTGGATATCGCATGCAACCGCCGTATTCCTCCAACTTCAACAGCGCCGCGTCGATGAAACAGAATATCGATCGCAGTTTTGAGCAGAAGTGCAAGAAGCATTACAAGGGCACCACCCTGAAATAAAATGTAGGCACTACCAGGGTACTACAGAATACCTGGCTGCATCTTCTAGCACGCTGGCAGTTACCTATTCATGTCATAGCACACTATTGACTACAGCGACAGCAACAGTTTCGGGACCGAGCCCCAACCTTGTTACCGGGGCTCTGGGCCAGAGGGTGCCATGCTATGTGGTGCCGTGGACAAAGCCAGAAACATCGATATTCAAAAGCTGAAGAAATACCTGGGCAAGTTATACATGAGACGAAAAACCTTGCATAGTTTCGAATTTAATATACATAGCTCCTAATAACTCCAATATTGTAGAGGCTGAAGCTGAGTCCGACAATCAGTTGCTGCCTATTACATTCAAGTATGCTCCTAAAATTTGTTAAAATCCTTCAATTTTTTAAGCTTATTTCCAGTTGACAGACGAAAGAATTTGCATTTACCTCTCCAAGACAATTCGAAACTAAAACGCACTATGTAAAGATGTATATTCACGAACAGATATGTTCTCATACAGTGTAACGTGCAGTTTTATATACTAAACTTGGTCAGATTTGAAATGATGTTCCCGGCCCCGGTAATATCGTGGCCCTATAACCGCTCTAAGAAATATTATGCATCTTCCACAATAACTTGCGTACGCTATATCCAAATATATTCAACATTCGAAACAGCACACAGCTTTCATTACCTTATGATCAGCCAAACCAAACCAATGTATTACATGATAAAAGATATGATTAAGCCCGGAATGATGACCGTGCGCATCTGCTGAAAATTCAAGTAAATATTTAAGAAATACATAACTAAGAATCCTGAAAATTATGATATAAGCAGGAAACACCCAACTAGAGCTATAGTGACTTTATTTAGTCAAAATGTTACATACGTCATCAAAATCGGTTCCACATTCACAGGTATGACCCACTGCGGCCTGCTCTATCCACTGAAACCTTCATACTTTTCCAACCAGTATGCTAACTGAATTCCCATTCAGTAAAAAACTTAAATAAATTCCATTTAAGTTCTGTCCAATTAAGGTTAAATGCAATACAGATTAAAACGGCGTTTACAATCCGATAAGTAGACAAATCTTTGAAATTCTTACCATGAGACTGAGGCAGCGAAACGTCACGATCAATAAGCACGCATGATAAAAAGCCAAGAAAAAACACCACAGCACCACGTGTCTAAAATAACAAACTAGAATAGAAACATTTAAAATAATAACAGCGCCAACCGCTTAGCGTATATAAACTAATCCAAAGCTGGAGAAAAAACAATTTTGTTTAATTCATGCATGTGTCATGTTAATTTAATTAAATATAATTTAGCGGACAACAGAAGTACGAAAACTCAATTACTAAAATTCACTGGTTCAAAATCCCAAAACCTCGATGACGTGGATAAACTTTAGTTTTCTCTTACTTTTGACGGACTATCATTGAAACGAAGCAATGCACTGAGGCTCACAATCACCACTGTAGGGCTATTTTCGAACAACAACACAGATCTAAAAATTAACTGTAAGGCATAAACGTAAATAGTTATACGAAAAATATTACGCAGCTAAACGTAGCAAAATGCCTATGTATGCATATATGAAAGGAGTGAAAAGCCCAACACAAAATTATCGCCCGTTAATCCCCGAACCGTACATTGAACAGACCGGAATTACTATCGGAATTACTAACAAAAATACCCCATCTCCAAACAAGAATCGTAACTTCAATGGCACCCCGTTTCGTACCTAAATGGTCCACAAAGTGTAATGCCGTACAGCCACAAAATATCAACAATCGAAGTAAACACAGAATATTGCAGAACTATTGATGCCTGAAACCAAAAATGTTAACGCAAAATAAAAACTATAAAAGTAAAATAGGAAAATAACGATTGCATGGCGTAACACTGTTGTGCAAAGCAGCGTGGTGCCGAAGCATTTTGAAGATTTCTGTGCTTTGACAATCTTTGCTCTAATGATACCTTAAAGCATTTCAAACACATTTCTTAACGGTTCAATAGCAATGTTCTATATTCCTTAAATAACAACAGTCCAAATTTAATGACACCCTGAATATCATATAGTTAATGACACCCTGGATGTCGCATAGATAGCAAATCGTACCCCTCTGCGTCCAAGTCGACGCCCTGTTGAAAACGGTCGTTGCAACAGCACTAGCACGAATCCTGAGCTGAAACACAAAACAATGTAGCTTATTGTGTCCATTAGATGTTTCAAACAATTTCATAGCGTCACAGAACAAGCACACTACTATTGACAAACCAGTTGTAGTGGGACTACATGCATTGAGCGAAGCTCGAGCACACTTAACTATTCATTGATCAGTTTTGAAGGTTTGTAAATAATTTATTCAGATTCCTCGCACCCAATATCCCTTTAGTGCTGAAATTAGTTTACTTGTAACCGTAATAATTAGTGAAATATTGCAAAAGGTGTTAATTTAGGCTTATAAATTATGCTAATATGCAAATCAGCTATTAGCTAACTATTCAGTTATCGACTTTGGAGGTTTGTAAACAATTTATTCATATTCCTCGCACCCAAACACCCTTCGGTGCTGAAATTATATTGATTGTAACTCTACTAATTAGCGAAATATCGTAGAAAGTCCTAATTTAGGCTTAACATATAATGCAAATAAGTCTGTAGCCAATAAACGGCTTAAATTTTAACAACCTCAATGCGAGGTTAACACCCCATGATAATTTGTTTTTAAACAAAAAAAGCTTATCAAAAGTGATTCAGCGATTGCTAAGATTCTTTTCGGGCGGGCAAACGGACAGGCGGACGGACGAACGAACAAACGGACAGATCGACGGCGGACGGAAATCCACCTTTCGACACCGAGTATAAAACATAAAACGCTTCGTGAAACACCGAGCTTCACTCGAAGTTTCGCTTCGCTCAACAATAAAAACTTCACGACCTCTCCCATAAAACCTTCACGACCTCTCTCATAAAACCGTCTTATAATTCTACAAAAAAAAAGAAAAGGTCATGTGTGCCACAGTGTTAAAACTGTAGAGAAATAGAAATAATGTACATCGTTTTGTGTGCCTAAACTGACTGAGAAAGGGAGGTAAATGCTAGTCTGTCATAAACATAATCGATGTAGGAACTAAAGAAACAGTATGATCATCTGAGTTATGAAGGGCTCAATTTCCATGCTAATGCTCCTTCAATGATGCTGATTATGGAAAAGTCTTAATTTTTCTGCAACCAAGATTTTTGAACGAACAATTTCAGTTCCAACTTTCTATTCAAACCACTCACATTAATTTCAGCAGAAAAAGTAATTGAACAACATGAACGAATTTCAGCAAATCAAACACGATAAAGACGGAAACTGTTTTCAAGAATTTCGACACCACCAACGCACAAGAATAAACGCTGAAGCTAAAAACAATATATAAATATTTACACCGTTGGTAGTGCCCAGAAAAGCGATTATGTGACTTCTAACGGTGTAGTTTTCACGGCTTCTGGGTATACCGGGAAATTTACGGTGTGATTAGTTTTCTGAGTCATTTTTACAGTCTAAATGGAAGTTAACTGTATCGTAAAACAACTTTAGGCAAAACACATTATTGAACATAAATTTTGCGGTAGCGTAGTGGAATATAGCAGCCAGCAGTTGGACAAATATTACATTTGTAAAACTTGCATTTGTGGTAAATTGTTGTAAACGGCTGCACACTGAACCACAATTTCTTGGGAAACACTGAGATTACACTCTTTATTACCGTTGGTTCATGTTGATGACCTGTCCACAAGTGGTTGTTTTAATGTTAAGCCTCAAATCTGGTACGTAAGTAATTTTTGTGGCGCGGCTAAATTCTACTTATATTGTGTACGATGCATAAGTAGGCACGGGTGAAATTAGTAATATGAACAGTTGTACTTCAGTGGACGCATTAACTTGCTCAAATATCTCCTAAATACCTGTGCTGTGCTGGTCGCTTGTCGTATGGATACTCAGTAGCAATCATGTTGTTCAATTATAGAATTATGTCAGTCTAGGTAGTAACCAAGGGCATCAGACCTTTCTATCAAGCAGCTGGAAAAGCGGGCTAGAGCGGGTATCGAACTCTCAGCCTATTGATCCTTAAGCGAGCACTCTACCACTGCGCCACGTAGCCCGCCTCTCCAACTGCATATTTCGTCGACTATATGTGTCGACCGTATGCTGCCAGCTAGCATACATGCAGTGCACTGCACTATATTGCATGTGCACATAACGGACAAGCATGTCTCACATGCTTACAAATTACAACAAAAAATACATTTCTTTGGTAAACTTATGAAATACGCATCCTTATTAAATAAATATCTGAATGTTTCGATTTATACAGCATACCACATCGATAGAGAATTACAGAAACGGCACTTGGCTTGGCTATACCAGTTTGTTTATTTGAAAGCTGGCTTGTCGAGAGACATACGTACAACCACGATTTCCCCTAGCTATGTAGTTTTCCGACATGCTGTTTCAACGCGAAATGATGCTTTTGGTGTTTCTGTACGGCACCGAACAGTCACGTAAGCGTTATTTTAACCTAACTTTAATAAACACACTTTTAAATGTTTTGTGTTATGCCAAAAATCTGTAAAAAACAAAAAACAGTTACTGATTTAGAAATACCATTTTTGAAACCAGCACATAGCTTTCAAAGCTATTTTTTGACTTTAACATTAACTTTGGCTAAGGTGTAGGGGCACGGATTAAGTCGACCTCTGACTTAAGCCGATTTTTAAATAAGGTTAAGGAGATTTAAATGTACACAAAGAGAGGTGCAAACTGCCCCATTTTAAAGCTATCGCTAGCAGCTCAAAATTGGCCCATGTTACGATATAAAGGCCGACCCATTGTGCAGCATCAGCAATAAACCGGTAGTGCACACATACGCACTTCTGTTCACATATGCATACAGCCAAATATATAATATAATATATCGATACCACATGTTCCTGTCCGAACAGTACCAACCCCAGTGACCCAGCTGTCCTCACTGTCCCGCTGTCCCAATTCTCCCAACTGCCCCAAACTGTCCCATCTGTCCCATCCCAAAACCTTTGACACAATAAAGTTTACCGCACTGTTTCTAGACATTTTTATACACCACAACTCTATGCAAAATATTGCCAGTGTGGGGCGAAGCCAATGGGTTCCGGTGTCGTGAACTGCCTCCCGTTTGGGATTTTTAATTTTCCTCCTGGAACAGATACATTCCTAATAAAATATATGTGTTATTGGCGCTTTTAGTGTGAGTCGACCTCTGACTTAAGCCGATTTTTCAATAAGGTTAAGGAGATTTAAATGTACACAAAGAGAGGTGCAAACTGTCCCATTTTAAAGCTATTGCTAGCAGCTCAAAATTGGCCCATGTTACGATATAAAGGCCGTCCCATTGTCCAGCATCAGCAATAAACCGGTAGTGCACACACGCACTTCTGTTCCCATATGCATACAGCCAAATATATAATATAATATATCGATACCACATGTTCCTGTCCGATCAGTACCAACCCCAGTGACCCAGCTGTCCTCACTGTCCCGTTGTCCCAATTCTCCCAAGTGCCCTAAACTGTCCCATCTGTCCCATCTCAAAACCTTTGACACAATAAAGTTTACCGCACGGTTTCTAGACATTTTTATACACCACAACTCTATGCAAAATATTGCCAGTGTGGGGCGAAGCCAAAGGGTGCCGGTGTCGTGAACTGCCTCCCGTTTGGGATTTTTAATTTTCCTCCTGGAACAGATACATTCCTATAAAATATATGTGTTATTGGCGCTTTTAGTGTGCGAATCGATTAGAACGGAAAGTTTGGGGACAGCAGCACCCCATCTTGCTTTATTGCAGGGGTTTGGGGGGTCGTAAATTTTGCCGGACGGTGGTGCACAGTACTAGCCAAGAGTTCCAGTGCAGCTTCGGCTGTACGTTGCAGCATTCATGCAGCTTTCTTAATTATGTCGGACCAAAGGTCAGTTCTATGACTTGAAAAGGCGTTAGAAGTTTGCCTAAATAGCGCGCAATACGCTACTGAAGTGAAATTAGCGCATTTGTAAAATTGAAAATATTCTAATGCCAAGAACCTATGTTCGCTATATACATCGCGTGGCGTATGAAAACCATAGTGTAAACGGTTACTAGTGACCCGAATAAGAGGAGGGGCTGATATTTATTTGGCCTCTCCAGAGAATACCCCTCCTCTTATTTAACCCACCCTCCGCCGCCCTTGGTTACTGATATATCCAGTATTGCAACAGTCCGTGGAATTAAACGTTTATTTGCCATGGTCAATAGCTTGAACGATATGCAAAGTTTTACTTAGGAATGTATTTTGAAACTTAAGTACGTTTAAAGTTTTGAACTCAACATTATTTTGGTCGTGGCGTCATATTTATGCGCTACAATTAGGGATAATTGACATTTATGGACACGTATTTTTAACATTGTTCCGGCACAGAAGTAAAAAATTTTGTCAGTATAGTATATATACAATACACATGAATTTCTACATTATTGTTCTGCAAAAGAATTTGTGAGTAAAGATTCACTGAAATGCTTTGATAAAAACTTTGCTCTCGCTCAAACTTCAATGTTCTTTTTTGGAATTTTGAGCTGTCACTCAGTTTGCGTTTATCAGGTTCCAATATTTCGTGGTAATAGTAGTTTGCGAACCGTTTATGAAGAATTCTGATAAACAGAATACACCTGCAAATTTAAATGTTACACATGCGTGCACCTACGTTTACTAGTATTTATAAAACTCATTCAAGGCTTTGTAATATAGCACTATATACGTATGAATATATTTATCGTATTATAAAATAAGGAAAAATTCAAAGAATTCGCAATAAGGTTTTCTCCAGCTTACCGCCAAAAAAGCAACTGTCAGCAGATTAGCACCACCACAAAAACATATCTCAATATTTCCAGAAACGTCATGTTTTAACACTTAGAGCTTTAATGTTTTTCTTTTAAAAATTCTTAGCAATTTTTGTCGCATGTATATACTTGCAAGCTAATGGTTGCTTTATACTTGCCGCGCGCCGCCGAACGCCGCCAGGCGCCGCTGCGCGCCGCCGGACGCCACCAGACGCAGCCACGCACCGCCGGACGCCGCCGAGTGTCATGGTAATATTTTCTATTATAAATTCCACCAAATAGATGTCTATACTTTGTTAGCAACGCATAGCGGCGCTCGGCGGTGTGCGGCCACGCGCGGCGGCGTAGGGCGGCTATTGGGACAATAAAGTATAGCGCAACCCTAACTTGTTTTTAACTCAGGAAATTATATATAATGTTTCTAATTTTAGTACACAAGTTTTTTTATCTTCAAACATTGTTTTTTATTCAAAACTGACGTTACGTTAAATCATAGCATTTGGTTATAAGCTTCAGCTTCCAGCATATGTAAAGATCAGGGGTGCAACGTTTTTCTGCGGAACAGCAATGCAGTAAAAAGATTACGCTTTGGAGTATTATTTCGCTTAAGATTAGGTGTAAGTTCTTGCTTATACCTTAGGATTACGCTTAGGAATATGCTTATACTACTGTTACGGCCCCGTTCTATACATTGGCCCAACTTCTAAACCCGAAGTTGACATTCGGATATAACGTTTGCTTAGGAAACCTATCTCATGTCTTGAAAATTACTGAAATAATGTCTTTAATATACGTTATCAGACCAGTTGTAAACGTTGGTCTTTATGGAATGAAGTCTTGGACTTAAATTTACAGCTGATGAAAAATATATCGAGAATTTGATGTTTATATACGTGAAGACGTCTTAATTTTCAGGTTACAATAGACTCAGATCACTGTGACATACACTTCGTTTGGCATTCAGTCAAATGTTTTGTAAACTTAAAATTTGAAGTGATTGCCGAAATATCGCATAAAAACAGAGTTCTGAAGTTTCTAGCAACCCACAATCAAACGTCTCGAGTTACAGTGAATCAAACTCGACCAAAATTAATAGATTCAGCCCCAGCTTTAAAGTGAAAAGTTGAACTTCAAAAGCGTTTAAATATAAAATTAATTATACAGTACTTTCTGCGGATGCCAAACCTGTCGCGTGTTTATTATTTGTGTGATACAATCTGCCGGATTCATTTTTCTCTCGAACATGGCGCCCACTTGCGTACCGGCTTAATATTCTCTCGACAGCTGTGTCGGGTAAGCTATGAGCAGCCAGCACAACAGGTCGCACAACTGCAACATTTGAAGCCGATTTATCATTAAGCTTAGAATTAGTCGTTTCTGGCTGGATCCGATGAAATTTTTTAATTTCTGAATACTGAGGCTGTAACGTGAAACCGTTAGTTGCGATTGTATCGAATGCCGGAAAATCTGTACTAATAACGCTTGCAGATCGTTGTAAGGGGCGTCGACTAGAAGCATAAGGATATTCAGTGTTCTTGTGGTGCGTTTCAAACGTTGTTACTATGCTGCTTGCAGTTGAGTCATTAAGATTAGTACGATTATACGAAGCTGCCGGTGAGCGCTTAAGCTCCCTATTTCCCCAGTTTGGTATGTCTTTGACACTACTTAAAGAAGCAGATGCGTTAATAGGTTCCGGATTATTTGACGTTGTCCTTATGCCAATGCTATCAACAGCAGTCAGGAGCTTATTTTTCAAAGTAGGTACCGTATAACTGGATCTGGTTTCAGGAAAGTCATATAGGTCCAAACCAGGGGCATCGAGAACGGTTGAAGAACGGCTTTGATTTGAAGTATTAAGTTGTTGTTCTGCAGGAGCATCAGGAATGATTGTCGTGACAGACGATGACGAATATTGATGCAATCCTGCTAGCTGAGGTGACATAAGTTCTGCATTGCTTGACGTAAGCACTGGAGCTAGTTGTGATGAGCCGAGTGAACTCGAACTCGCTGAGCTGGATTGAATCGATTTTCCTAAAGCCAAAAAGTTGCACTTTGAAGTGTGAAAGTGGCTTCGGTGAGTAAAACCAACAGTCAAAATATTGGAAACGAAAAAGGCAATTAATAGCGATCAGTGCACATACCGGAATAACGAGACGGAAGATGAAAGAAACAAATATTTTTTATCCGAAACAAATATCCGGTACACACTCAATATCATAGCAGTTTGGGATACAGGTAGGTTTTGGAAATGAATAATTCCAAGGGACAAGAATCTCAACTCATGTTCATTCGCGGACCAGAATTCGACCAACACACTTACCGTACGCTCAATTTACAGAATAATTGCCATTTTGTTGTTTTGATTCACTCCGCACTTCTCCAAAAACGTAAAAACCACTTTCAGCGATTATCCGTTTCCAAAATTTTGTGGTTTAAACCACAGAAACTAGTATATACACTAAAATATTAAATAACATATTTATGAGCCATCGTGTGATACCTATGCGTCGAACCGGATCGGTCCGACGCGGTTCGACCGTGGTGAAGGCTCGGACCGGACTACACCGCAGCTTCGGGCAGACCGGACCGTAGAGAAAATCCGGACCGGCCCGGTCCGGTCGACATCGCTAGACAAGATCACTAAGCGCTGAATTTCAACCAAACAAGTTTTCCTTACCCCTGTTAGCCGCACCCCAATACGTTCTTGGCTCCAACAACAACTTCAACGGTTTTTGTTCTCTCCGTGTGATCAGAAGCTTTCTCATGGCCTCCAAGAGTATCCATATAATAGACGAGAGGGTAATACCCCAGCCGATTGCCTCTGCCCACCCAGGAAATACATATGTATCACTGCCGCTACCGTAAGTAGTGCGCGAATACGTAGCCAAACTAAAAATGATGATAAATGTGAGAAGGGCCGGAGTACCAAATTTCCAGCATAACCACCAGTACGGGTTGAATTCTTTGCGACGGACCCTGAAAAAATATACAAGTCGAGCGTTCCGGGGGCTATTTTGTTACTCTCTTGCCATTACAGAAAACCCCTCTCGCATAGAAATGTCTTGTTTCATATAATTTTTTATCTTAAAAACTATTATATCGAATATGTATTATAAGCTTCACGGTTGGAAAACGGATAAACCAGATGGAGCCTAAAGGGTTTAGCTCCTTAGGCAAATTTTGGTCTTTCGCAAAGAAAAGGTGGCTGTTTTCTGCTGAGCGCTCGACAACCGGTACCAATTTGTTCAATCATTATTGGATTTCAAAACTTCTTGCATATTTAAACTTTTTGAACCTCGGTCACATCGAAATTTGAATTTAAAAAAATGCTATTTTTCGCTTTCTAAAGTGAACCGTTTTGGTTCTCAGCCAACGGTTTGGGAAGGCTCCAAATCAGTTATATTTGGATACCGTATTGAAACGAATACGTTTGAAGACGACTGATATTAATATCTCTTTTCCAGGGAATACCACCATCGCTATTCAGTTCCTGGCTGCCAATTATTTTTAAACAAGCTCTTAATACTTGAACCACGAAAATTTAACTTTATGCAATCATTATCTGTAATCAAATTCTGCAGGTACAGAAGTTTAGTTAGTCCTGGAAGCATTTACGCAATGTAATTTGGATATCTGACGATGATGGACTAATTAACGAAAAAGTGTCCAGAGGTAAATAATGGTCTCGCTTGAAAGTCATCCGAAATCATTGCATGCCAATCTTGATAATTTTCGGTCCTGTGCTGAGATCGAAGAAAACACAATAATGAAGCAGTCAATTGTGAACCTCGCACTCACTTTCGATAATCATGTCCGTTCCATCGAAATCCAAGCATTGTGCTCAAATCGTCAACAATTCTCCTCGGGCCATAACACCATCCGAGCATCAAAGACTCAGTCAGGCAGACAAATAATAACGGCCATCCGGCACCAAAATTGTCGATTAGGGTGACCAAATATGCAGCACCAGGGCACGTCAATGGAAGCCCAAGAAGGAATCCACAAACGCAAAGAGTCGCCACCAGAAGCGCTTTAGGTTGCCAATGTCTGGCACGTGGCCAACGGTCTATAAGCGCTGTGACTACAACGTCTACGAAGACTAATTCTGGAAACAACAAACAGAAGCAATACATGTTAATTTCAGCAATGTAACACTAATCCTAAACTTGAACTCTCCACGACGGCAATAAAACTTTAATTCGCAGTCCGTACCCAATAATAGGGAAGCATCCCTTTGAGAGGCAAACAAATGTCAATCCCCACTGTTATTCGAGTCAGTACAATTAGTAGTGTTTTTGGCATTCGTTCTTCACAAATAACCTGGGTAGTATTCATAACGGTTGCGCTATACTTGACGTCCGGCGCCGTCCGTCACCATGCGTCATCCGTACGGCGCCGTCCGTCACCGTGACTCACCCGTACAACGCCGTCCGTCACCGCGCATCACCCGTCGCCGTCCCTCGTCCGTACGGCACCGTCCGTCACCGTTCGTACCATAGGTAGTCGTACGTGAGTTCTTTTCGTACGATACCAAAGGTTGCGGACGGCGCCATACGGGTGACAGACGGTGACGGACGGCGCCGTACAGGTGACAGACGGTGACGGACGGCGTCGTACGGGTGACAGACGGTGACGGACTGCGCCGTACGGGTGACAGACGGTGACGGACGGCGCCGTACGGGTGACGGACGGTGACGAACTGCGTCGTACGGGTGACAGACGGCGCCGGACGTCAGCAAAAGTATAGCGCAACCCTTACCAAGGATTTCAAATTGCGTTTTATACTTTAAGAACCTTTATTTGATATGAAAGCGTTTGAACCCTCAGTACATTAATGTTGCGCTATAACTCGACGTCCGTGACCGTCCGTCCGCATTTTCCGGTTTTAAAACGGTTAAAATGATTTTGTATAGATTTCCCGGCACTTTATTTAATTTTATTTCCTCACACGCAACTTAAATGTTGGAAGGAAACTATTCAGTGTTGCACGTGTAATATTCGCTTACAATCAAAACATCTGTTTTGTTAACATATTCTATAAAAATAGAACATCTCTTTATGGAGTTTATAGTGTGGAAGGGACACCTTTTTCCTTCCAAACTGGGCACTGCTGCATTTACCTCGCAATTTTAAGGGATACTAAACAGATTTGGGGGCTGCCCTTAAGCCCTTAATACCTTCGCGACAAGCGGTTCTCATAAAGTCCTTCGCACGAAGGAGTCCTTATACTAGACCGCGAAAAGAGCACAGTATCCAAGTCTTATTTCGTTTGAAATTGTCCCTCTAATCAATTCCTTAGTGTATGGGTTTGCAAGCGACAGTCCCCATCCTGCGAAAGGTCTCTTGAACCTGGGGCGGGTCATTAATAAAATTTTTCTTTGTGAGGACAAGGATGTCCTTGTGGGACGATAGTAAAAAGTAACGATTTTCCACCTACAGTTCTAATCTAACGCTAATTTCATCGTATTAATAGTCGTTTCGCAAAACAATAAATTTGTGTTTAGGAAACAGTTACTGGGTCATAAGCTTTTAATATACTTTTCTGTAATATATATTAAACATATTAAAAATAGCGTGATGTCTAGAAACTTACGTGAACCAATTCCGAGTAGAATAAGCATGAGGAAAAATAAACATGACCACAACTGAGGTACGGTTATACGAACAATTGCATCCGGATAAGCGACAAACGCCAAACCGACCTGCAACTTTACGGCCTGTATTGTTTAAAGCGATTTAAGTATTTATCATCAGCTAGCGATAGGTTTTCACAAGGGCCCATAATCTCAAATGTGTATAGCACGAGCACCTATCACCCGTTAGTGAGATCGGTTTTAAAACTCACGAACTCTTGCATTTGCAGATCTCAAAATTTCCGCAAACGTTGGGCAAGTTAAATCTGCAAAATGTGCTGAATTTCGAAGCTCGAAGTTTACTTTATTCCGAGGTTGACACGATCATCACCAACTGATGAAAGGTGCTGCAAACATTGAGAATACGGGCAATTATCTATCAATTCTAGAAAGTTTGAATTTAAGGCCCATGTATATATACTTGACTGCTGTCACAAAATCCCACCGTCCCAGCTAACAAACTGATAACTCTTGTTTGTTGTGGGATTTTGGGATTATCTTTTCTTTTTTTGTGAAAACCCGCACTGGTTTTTTACCTAACATGGAGGGGGTGCGACCGCGCGCGGCGGGCGCGGGCCCCCACCCCCCCGGCCGGGGGAAAAAATAGGCACGCCCGCGCTGCACCGCGCGACGCTGTTATATTTGTATTAAAAGTTACCAACGGCGGTGCGCGCAGCGGCGTCCGGCAAAGTTTTTACCGTGCCGCGCGCCGACGTCCGGCGGCGCGCGGTGAGAATAGCGCAACCCTTAACCTAGCCAAACCAATCCCTAAAGGCTAATGACTGGGCCCGAGTCTACGTTATATTAATGCAGTCATTATGTGTTGGACTACTTTTTGTGTGGGGAAAAGCGAACAATCGCCAACAGCCAATAGATACTTCATCGAGTTTTGGCACATATTTTTCAAAAATAACGTAGTTTGTGCAAACTGTGACGAAACAAAAAAACAACAAAACATTCGTACGCCTTGAGCAGCAATTTCAGCAACTGGTTTTTGTAGCGCGCTTGCAATAAATCCAAGTATTGAAAAAATCGCAAATCCAGCAAAAACACTTGTGCCACAATTACCAATGACGACAATTAATGTATCGCGGAAGACGTTGTTGTGAAATTCGTTATAACTCGCCAGTGTAGTGAGACCGCCGCCGCCTAGGCTAAGTGAAAACAGGACCTGGAGTTAACTTAAATGCTACTGTAGTGACCCAAATAAGATGGTGTGGGGTAAATAAGATGAGGGATCCCCATTTTAAGTCATCAATAGGAGTCCGTAAGCGGATAGAGTCCCTAAATCGTAATTAGAGCTTATGAAGGTCAGTTGTTCCTAATTGTAGTGCATAAATGACCCCAGAACCAAAAAAAATTGAGTTCGAATCTTTAAGGCGTACTTTAATTCTGAAAGTACATTCCTAAGTATAACCTTTCATGATCGCTCAAGCTATTGACGCAAGACAAATAAACGTTCAATTCAACGGATAGTTGCAGTAGCAGATATACGTCAGTAACGAAGGGTGGCGGAGCGTGGGTTAAAAATAAATAACAGTCCATAACCAAATAACAAGGGGGACACCCTCTGTAGAGGCCAAATAAATATCAGTCTCCCTCTTATTCGGGTTACTACAGTAGGCTGTATTTTCTACAAGAGATAAATTGTTGAAATCAAACACTTATGAACATTACGTCATTGTTTAAAGCTGGAATGCTCCACAACGTATTTTGGGCAACTTTCCAGCATTAATTTGTTTACAATATTATTTCTAATAGATACGTGATTGTTTTTTAAACGAAAATTTGGATACAGAGTGTTGTGTATCCGCTAACTTTGCGCATTGCGCCAAACTGGCGGACTAGTATATATATTAAAGCTGGAATGCCCCACTTACGTATTTTGGGCAACTTTCCAGCATTACTTTGTTTACAATATTTTCTTAGAACAGAAAAATGATTGTTCTGTCAAAAGAAAATTTGCATACAGATTGCTGTTTATTCGCTAACGTTTGCGCATTGCGCAAAGCCGTCCGATTAGTATAATCGCAGTCTTAATGCGTTCGAAACAGAAGCTGAACACATATTTGTGACACATTCAGTATTGCAAAGGACTGTTAAGCTGTATTTCATCGATGCTTTAACAAACAAATCCTCCTCACACAAAACCCGTGCTTGCTCAACTCCCTAAAACCATTCAATTAGAATTCACACACCTGAATAGCAGCGTCAGCCCAAACTTTTCCATCTGCCAGTCGAGACATATTAGGAATCATGTAAAATTTGAGTCCCGCCGATGCACCAGGTAAAGTAACTCCACGAATGAGCAGTACACAAAGCAAAACGTACGGAAATGTTGACGTAAAATAGACAACTTTGCCTAAAATCATTTTTTAATAATTCACTATTGGTATTTTATACATATATATTGTCAAATGGTAATTTTTACACGTCCCCCAAGACAATAGGCATAAGTACATGTGCTAATAGTTGCAAAAAAAGAAAATACTTATCTATGCCCGAGCATGAGCCTAAGCTTTTTTCTTAAAACCTATGCCTTAATCGACGTCAAGACAAAGGATAGAGTATATTGGCGTTTAAAAGCTTTACATTAGAAGATGTAACTAACCTACAGATTGAATGCCTTTGATCAGACAAACAAAAACAATCAACCATGCAACAGCCAACGCAGCCATTAAATCGAACTTTGGTAACCCAATGCTATGAATTCCTGAACTAAGCGCGAGGACTCTCCGAGTCAAGTATTCTTTAGCAGGCGTATCTTTAGCGCTAGCGTAAATGTTTTCAATCTGAAGTCAAAACTAATATAAATAAATCAGGGACGAATTTAAGCTTTTCAACAGCGAAAGATTTTTCATGCAGTTTGGAAAATAATACAATTGGTATGCATTGCTAATATACCTACCTATATACCGATAAATTTAAATGAGAAATTATTTGCGCCAAATGCGTTACTGTATTGACCCGAATAGGAGGGGGGACTGATATTTATTTGACCTCTCCAGAGGGTACCACCCCCCTTGTTATTCGGTTACGAACTGTTATTTATTTTTAACCCACGCTCCGCCGCCCTTCATTACTGATATATATCCGGTACTGCAATTATCCGTTGAATTAAACGTTTATTTGTCTTGTGTCAATAGCTTGAGTGGTAATTCAAGGATAAGCTTAGGAATGTACTTTCAAAATTTAAGTACGCTTTAAAGTTTCAAACTCAAATTATTTGGTCTGGAGTCATTTATGCGCAACAATTAGGGTTAATTGACATTTATGGACTCTAATTAGGGTTTAGGAACTCTATCCTCTTACGGACTCTTATTAGGGATACGGACTCCTATTGATTCGGACCCAAAATAGGGACCCCCTCCTCTTATTACCCCCCTCTAATTCGGGTCAATACAGTATTAATCTTTGTGAACTTTTATGTTGTGTCTGCGGCATATCATTCAGTTGTTGCTAGTAAAAAACACACTGTATGCTTTAGATGAACAATTAGCAATTTCTGAACCAAATTCGAGCATGCTAAGAGAACATGATAGTGTAAACGCAATCGGTTGACGTTGATAATTTTACTGTAACGCAAATTGCTTTCAAATCGTTTAGGGTTGCGCTATACGTATGTTGCGTACGGCGCCGTCCATCTCCCACATCCCCAAAGTACTTGTTGTTACGTCGACAGTGTCACTGTCACTAACTATGCAGTCTTTGTAACCTACTGGTATCAAAGCGCAGCGAAAACACTCTGCATAGCAATTTGCACTACGACATGTAAAATGAAAGAAGGCAAAATCCTGAACGTTGAATCCGTTTATTGATTTTCCATTAAATATTTATAGTTGAATGACTTATCGCAGTGCGACTTTAACACATTGTGATCGCACTCAGGCGGCGACTCTTGTTATTAAAGTTTCACATAGCAACTGGCAAGATTAAAAATGCTAGAAACCTTTGTACATTCTACCCTCACGCCATCTTTTACACTTCATCGGCTCCTATGATCTATAATATACACATTTTCGAATGCGCGGAACACGTTTAATTATTTCAATGCGATATTGCCTTGTTTACCTTATTGAAAAATGTAATATTTTGAGGCATCCGCGCGTCCCAACATTTACCGTCAAAGTATACTTGACCCAAATCAGTACACGACAGATTGGCACGATCGTCAAAACAATGCACAGTGTTCCATGAATTGTTACACGATTCCCATGGCAGGGTTCTGTATTTAGAACAAAATCGGTTGGTCAACCTTGCAACCCCGAATTGTTTAGCGGGTAAAAAAGTTTCATGAACGGTAAATACAATTTTTATAACATAAAATTGTTTTACCGTTGCAGTAACATGCGGACCGGCCCGTAGCCAACTCACGTTGCTAGGGGGATTACAAATTTTTCAGGTGGAACATACAGGGCGTTTCGATGACTTACAAGCAATGTAGAGATTTTTTTACGAGGGTCAAAATTTTTCTAAAGGATGAGTTGAGCAAACCTGGCCCCGCTCTGGCTACGTGCCCGCATGTATATGGCCGGTATTTACAAATTCTGAAATATATACATCAGTAAAGCGACAGATTTCAAAATAAAGAAACTGTATAGACAACGAAAATTCAGAAATCCGTTGCAAGACTGGAAATTTGAATGCATTTGTTGGAAAAGTTAACAATAGTCAAATGATCAACGGATGTTGGGGACACAGCAGGGTACAACCGGTGGTCTGCCTGCGGCTCCTGTTGAATTTCTGCCGGAGATTTCGATAATTTCGATAGTGATATTTTGCATATAGTTTTACAAAATTGTTTGTTGCGTTTCGTTTAATATTTGCACAACTTTGAGAACCAAATTGCCAAGATTTCGTTACAAAAATAAGTGTAAAACCAAAACATTTATTAACTGAAGGTTTGTCACTCCCGTTATGATTTCTCGAAAACATAACATCCTTCACCCAAAGCGGTATTCGCTAAACTGAACTATGCTTATAAATGTTACTCGCATTTTTATATCCTGAAAAACATTCACCAAAAACTATAAATAAACGGATTTGCAAAATATCCTCGTTACTGGACTTATTCCTTAAAAGCGGATGCGCCTCTTAGGGTTGGCTGCTCGCTATAGCTACTGCTTACTTTGAACTCACTTTGTGAATGAATGAGCAAGATAATGTATCGCCCACGCAATAATCATATTGTAGTATAATGCTGTATATGCGGAAATAATAATTGTTGCAGTGCCAATTCCGCTAAAAAATTAGTAAACATGTTCGTCGCACACATTTATAAGATTTAAGACAAGTTTATACCAGAAACACCTGCAGGAAATTGTTTATTTAGCAGTGCTTTCTATTTCAGATATAGCCCGTAAAAGTCAGCTAGCAATTCGGACCCATGGCCAGAAGTGAAATGCTCGCCACTGAAAAAATTTTGGCCCCATAGAAAATTTTTAACCTTCCTTGTAAGTCATTGAGAACCCCTGTATGCCCATCCTGAAAAAATTTTAGCCCCTCTAGCATGGTGAGCTGCCTTCGGGCCTGTTGCAATTTATTAGAGGTGTCAATAAACGGCACAGAGGCAAAATATCTACAGAATGGCTAAAAAACTTTGTTGGCGTGCAGGGCCGGAGCAACCGGTCCCGTACCCCATACCAGAAGAGATCCCAATCAATCCGAAACGCAATAATACAGAGTTCCCTCTGAAAAGGCAAAATAAACACCGGTCCTACCCTTTTATTCCGGGCACTACAGTACCTAAATATTGGACACATAACATCGTACAACAACGCCGGCGTTAAAGCGCCGTACTGACCAAATGTAAGCTCAGCGTAAAACAGCGGAAATCCTGCGACTAAAATCATTGTAACATAAGGTATCAAGAACGCGGCACCTCCATTTCGACCACATAAGTAGGGGAATCGCCATACGTTACCCAAACCAACTGCGTACCCAAGACACGTGAGAATAAACTCAAGTTTACCACCCCACGCGTCGCGTTTTGCTGGCTGGGGATCTTCGGCTGGCTGGAAATTAATGAAAAAATTACATAGCTAGGTGAAGAAAAAGTGCGTCAACTATAAAGCCATAGCCAGATGTAAGCCATGGATTCTTGGTTCACCAGGGAAAACTGCTCCCTTCGAACCATATTGTTATTGTTGTATCATAAAGCCTAATTTTCTTATATACACAGCCTTACATTTTTTGTTTTCTGCTGATCAAAAGGTGTTGGGCTGTCTAACGGCCAAGCCAGCGTATGCATGTCTAACTAGTACTTTGAACCCGGGGTCACTGATGGCATAGCGAGCTCTCTCAAAGAAAACTTAATACGGCCCGTGTGAAAATATTTTGACATGGTTACCCGACTTTGGTATTGTAATTTCAGGGCCTTGACAAACATGTGCAAAAATTGTTTTGCTGTGTACGAAAAGTGTTTTTCAGGTGCGAATATTATTAGTTTCATGTATGTGGATTGTTGGCTAATATTGTTCAACCCAAGGTATTCAAGTGTAATTTGGCACAAAAACATAATTGTCAAAAACGGTAAACGAAGCGAGATAGTTTCTTTGGAAGCAAACAGCGAAATTCTTCGCTATAAAGATAACAAAGACTGCTATTAAAAACCCAGTGTCTGAGAGTTAATGCAAAAATTTAGTGTGATTTCGCACTGATTTTGGACAAAAAAGCAAACCTTTTGTTGCGAATTATGCAAATTTTCAACACGCCCTTCTATAAAATTTTTAACGCCCTTCAAGAAGGATACGTGCTTGTATAGTATACTCTATGCAGCTAATTAAGTTTAAAGTAGCTATATTAGTTTTTGTTGAGAACGAGTAGTCAATCGACTCAGTTTATTTGAAACGGTTGTTGTTCTGCCTAGTTGAACAAAATAATCTGAATTATATTTTGTTTTGACACAAAAATGAACAAAGTTGCTAGTTAAAGGTTTTGGCCCATTGACCAAAGTTTTAAAGTAATACAGATAGACACGCAGCCATACGACTCAACAGGCAAAGACGGATGACAGAAACATTTCAAGACAGGCAAATGTAACATACAGTTAGACAACCCGCAAGTTTATAAAAAGATTAACGGTCATAGCAATCAACAAAAATGATTCTGAACAAGTCAATCCTTGCCAAAAGAGAATATAAATTAGAAGGGTGTAGGTCCAACTAACATGTAGGGTGAACTAAAAAATAACCGTCGGCAACTGAATAAAGTTGGGGGCACCCTCTTCTGAGGCAAAATAAATAACAGTAAGACCCCTTTTTAATCGGGTCCCTACAGCATGTGGTCGGTTCTTGGACCTGTACTTACTTGACAGTGCGTTGAGTGTGATACTCTTAGTCATCTTCAGCGCGGCTTTTGACCTAAACTTTTCTATGACCAGGCCATATAGTAAAGTGAACTTACCGGCATTATGGATTAAGCCTAAAAATTCAATTAAGTACAAAAACAGCTGCTAATTATTTAAAAATTTGCAAATTTAAAATAATTAATAAGTTAATACGAATGCTGCAAATTTTTGACCAGATTTCTGTGACTTTCACAAGATCAGGTTTCTGTATTTACATAATTGAACGAAGTGAAACTCCGAGCGAACTCTGACATTCGCGAAGCGTTTTATGTTTTGTACTCTGTGGCCGAAAGGTGGATGTCCTTCCGTCCGTCTGTCCTGTCCGTCCGAAAAGAATCTCAGGAACGGCTTAACCGATTTTGATAAAGTTTTTTTGTTAGAAAGACAATGATCCTGGGGTATTAACCTAGCATTGGGGTTTTAAAAGTTTAAGCCGTTTATTAGCTACAGGCTAATTTTCATAATTAGTTAAGCTTAAATTAGGACTTTCTATATTATTTCGCTAATTATTACAGTTACAAGCAATCTAATCTCAGCATTAAATGGTTTTTGGGTGCGAGAAATCTGAATAGACTGTTTACAAACCTCCAAAACTGATAATTGAGTAGTTAGCTAATATCTAATTTGCAGATAAATGGCAACTGCCTACGGGTTGCAAAAATTGCAAACAGCAATCGTCAAGGGCAAATGAATTGAAAGTATAGTAGCTGACAATAATGTTTAATTCAAAAACGCGGTCAAACAGCTACTGAATATCAAAATATAACAAAATTTTGAAATTGTAAACTATCTCTACAAATCGAAAAGCATTGTCCGGTGCTGAAATATTTTTGCTACGGAAAGTGTCATTGCTTTATTAAGTGCGTAACAGTTGAAGGCAGTCGTCTAAGCTCGATGTGAATTTCCACCGCGTATTTTGAGATATTGTGGACGATGCATTAGGACTTTTTACTATATTTCACTAATTATTAAGGTTAAAAGCAAGCTAATTGCACCATTAAAGGGTTTTTAGGTGCGATGAATTTGAATAAATTGTTTACAAACCTCCAAAACCGATAGCTAATTTGCATATTAGATTAATGACAAGACAAAATGAAGACTTTTAATCATTATTAGGGTTACTGAAGGGTTTTTGGGTGCGAGGAATCTGAATAAATCGTTTACAAGCCTCCAGAACCGATAAATGAATAGTTAGCTAATAACTAATTTGCATATTACCTTAATTGCTTACGTGTGTTCGACTTCGCTCACTAAATGTAGTCCCACTACGACTGGTATTATTTTGGGTTAATTTTTTACAGGAACCCCAAAAGATACGTTCGACACAATTGTACTTAATTTTTAAGCTAGAATTACGACACAACTCTATTGCAAAGAAAGATATTTTTAAAATTCCAAGAATTTAGTACCTAACTTAACGGAACCTCTGACAAAATTTTTACCAAAGCCGTAGGCCTGCTTTTTTTGCCGCAGCCGGGATCGGAGGCACACCACCGGTTGTAACCTGCTAAAAAGTAATATTGAAACCAAATATTTTGGACTCAAAATATTAAGCTTTGTTTATATTACCTCCGACTCTTACCCGGGGCACTACAGTATATAGACAACCAAATTCTAAAACAAACTGTTCCTCTAAAAGCGCATTGTTTAGTTCATGATAACGTAAAAATTTGCTATTTTTTCAAAAAGTTAAACTTTTTTAAAAAATAAATAAACATAAGTAAAAATTGTTACTGTGCTACTCTAACGAGCGTTTCTGGGTAGTATATATTAAGTTTGTTTTATCTTATTTTAAGTGTATTTTTTTGTATTTCAGTAAGTAAAGACAAGTGGCATTGTGTCGAGTTTTGATGGGTAAAATATAAAATTTACAGCTCATACATGTCAAGTGAGCTAAACATTCAAAAATAGTGACAGCCGTTGTCAACAATAGCGAGAGTAAGATTTAGTGATACATAGTGCATGATAGCTGTATTTTTTCAACTTTATCATCACAGGCTGCGTTTGGCAAAATGGTATACGATTTTGAAAAATTCAGGATATATTCGGAATTCTTTAGTGTCCAACTGCAATAACAACAGGAGGCAATTTTTGCGAATAGATGTACACAAAATTCGGTTCCTGTAACTTATAGAAGCCTGCCTACTAAGCCAAGGCCTAAAATAAAAGACTGAACGTATATAACCTAAGGTTAAACATACGTATCATCATAACCTTGCCTAAGCCAAAGCCTAAACTGCCCAGCCTCTTAGCCTTCCAGTTCTATGTCTTCCAGTTGGCTAACCGATATAATTAGCATGGGCCCAAAAATCCATTATATATAACCGGTAAATCACAGTGCAGAGTTTATTTAATTCAAATACCGTATTCAAGTATTTTTAAAATTTTAAAGGCTCAAGCAAATTCAGTGCTAAAACTTGGCAAATTTAAACAGGAGTGCAGCTTCAACCAAACCAAGAATGTATAATTGCAAAACATAAGAGTATACAACTTACTAACTTTTACAATGTATAAAATATAGCCGCATGCATTGTAAGTTCAGCGATTTATGAGTGATTATTTAGTTAAGTTTCCAAGTTTGGATAAATGATAGGTAACCAAAGTGTCACGATCCTGAACCGTATAAAAATTGTTGACCTTTGTGTATAAAATATTTTCCATGTAAAAGAGTGGACCTGAATAGAAAATCAAGAAAACATCGAATTTTTCAAAAAATTTAATTTGAGTATGAAACGATCTGGTAAGATAACGGCCGATATTCCAAAACCGCGTTCAACTTCAAATTCAGACTCAAGATTCAACTGTGAGTTGAACGAATATTTTCCGTACAAATTAGTTCTAAAAATTGAACTGCACCTTTTTTAACTGGATGTCCACAAAGAACAAAAGTGCAACCAAAAAGTAATGCGTATTTGCCAACTCGTAACAGCGGTAAAAGAAATTTCTTTTATGCGCATAGCGGTTTATTTCACATAACTTGCAAGCAACATTAAAAAACTCTTCGGCGCACTGAACCGCTCCCTGGCATTCCTTTGGCTTCGAGTTCGCTAAATTACCGTTTCGTTTAGTTAAACGTTGAAAAGTTTGCGTAAACTCATTTTAATATTTGTCATGCAGCCGCATAAGTAATATACCTCAATGTGCAATAAAATTAAACGTAAAAAAATTCACAAAAAATAAAATGTAAAAAATTGTACTTAAAATGCACGATTGAAATATATTTCAAATCGTATGTCACATGCAATATAGTGATATGGTACAAACTGATACACGTTTGCCGTATTTCTAAAATTTCCACTCCGTATTATTATTGGCTTAAAGTTGAAATTTGGAATTAATATTTCGAACTACTTAGCTAACAAGGTTCATGTAAAGATCAGGGACGGAATGTTTTTCCGCTGGACTGAAATAGAGTATTAAGCTTAAGCTTAAGACGACTTTTTTGCTTACGTTTAGATATATAAGGTCATTTTTTGCTTAGGCTCAGGTATAAGTTCATTCTTACAATTAGGCTTAGGCTTAGACTAGGCTTAGGAATATGCTTATACTACTGTTCCGCCACTGTTTTTTACATTGGCCGCCAACAAAATAGGATTTTAGTTTCTATTGAACAATTTGTATCTCAAAATTTTTAGATAAAAATCCGGTGATGAGAAATGCATCCACTGGCAATCAAAGGCGCACAGATGGGATTCTGGTTTCGGGGGAAGTAGGCAATAATTGATGTATCCGAATGGTTTTTAGATCTATCTGTATCAGCTAACATTTGGTTGTTAAACGAAATAAATTTGGCAATATCATTTCACGCTACGCCCTTTAACAGCAGAATCCATCTGGTTGTGAATGTGGCAGAAAGTTAAAAACGATCTTGTTTGATTTGCAACTTATAGATGTTAAAATCGGTAACATGGCTATTTTGGTTCTGAAGAGATAGGTTTATAGACAAAGGCTACACCCAACCTGTTGCAAATTTGCATTATAATTTGTTGCCAAGCAAGGATGGCACACCACTTTATTGCTGACGAACTGATATAATATAATAAATAGTTTGAAAATTACAACTGGTAAAATATATTAAAAATTAACTTTCCAAAATTATATACTACTCCCGAGTATAACCTGAAAAGATAGAATTTCAGACTTACAAAAAATTAGCAAATAGATATATTGATGAATAGACAAAAAAGTGAAATAAAACACAACAAATGCCTTATAATTTTAAAATAAACAAATAAATATGTAAATTGCGGTATTTGAAATTAACGTTTTTCTTCAGCAAAAGCAATACGTCTTCTACCGGAATCCGAGCATTCAGACAGTCGAACCCTAAAATGTGACATTTTTGACACAAATACTTTAAATTATTTCAAAATCAAATTCGTGATCCGGTGTGTTAAAGTTAGGACATGATTGCTAAAACTAATAAACAATTTATTACCAGTCAAAATTAATTATGTCTTCTGAAGTGTATGAAACAAAGCTTAACCTTTGTTGGCTTGCAAAAAGCTTTTTGCAAAATCTAGCTGAACATATAGTGCAGCGGCACAATTTAAAATTAAAATCGTTTACATTCAACGATGCATTTATAATTTCAAACGTTAGAGTTATGTTTACACGGTCGCTACATTAAATTTAAAACATAATTTCCATTAACTGAAAGTCACAACGCGGCCAACTGATACTTAATAGTGTGGGGTTTGGCATGTTTGTTCACCTATCTCTACTTTTCTATGATTACCGAGTTTTTATAACCAGATTTGTGTACAACTTTAGCTGCACGTATTCCTCCTGCATATATACAATCTATATTATTAAAGCTGGAATGCCCCACATACGTATTTTGGGCAGCTTTCCAACTTTTCGTTTCTATGTTTGAAACAAAATACAAAGAACAGTATATACATATATGCAACTTAATTTACGTTAACAGCGACGCTAGCCTTAATTTGGGAACAAGTACGGCTGCAAAGATTGCAACCACGTTCACTAGTTTTAATTAAAGAGCATCCTGTCACAAATTCTTACGTCATCCTGGTCGAATCGTTCAATTTCGTTTTTCACCAAATCGATCATTGTGTTGCATTTCTGTTGTGCGTCTGAGTCGCTCTAGAAACCCCATCCATATCTTAGATTCAATTTAAATTAGCGCTAAATTCAGTCTAGTAAACCTATTAATTAATTTGTCGTCAATTAGTTGTGAATTTCGACTATTACACGCAATAAAGTATTTCTGAATTTATTCAGAAAAGTGTTTTCTGTGGCAAATCTGAAAAGTTTTGCTGATATTTAAGACAATTTTTCTAAAAATAAGTGGAAACCGTTTATTTTCCGACTTTATTTCAAAACGTTTTTTGAAAACATTTGTGTTAAAACAGAAATACTTTTCAAGTGCACCTTGCTAATCATATTTCTGAAATGTAAGAAATTTTTTCCTAAATATCAGAAATATTATTTTGAGTGTAAGGCAGCGGTACACACAAGGTTTGGGCAGAAACAGAGACTTTTCGGTTATCTTTAAGCTTGATTAGTGATCCTGGCACCTATATTCGTTTTTCTGCAATTGCAAACGTGTATCTGTCGTATAGGCATAATTTGCTACGTTAAACAGTGTCAAACATTAGTAGGGCCGAAAATGTAGTATTTTCAGTAATTATCTTACAAGTGTTTTGTTTAGATTTTGATTGGATAACAGTGATTTGGACATACTCAAACGGTCATTATCAACAGCAAAATTTACCCTGGCGGGCTATTACAAATTGAAATCGGATGACAACGAAATAAATGAGACAGTTACCTGTTTAATTTCACACAATATATCTGCAATGCGACTGCAGTGTGTCATTTTGATGCGTTCCAATGCTTCAACGCTTGTCATAACTTTGTCAACTTTTTCCAACAACGACTCAACACTTTGCTCCATTCGATCAACCCGTTTGGCAAGTCTGAAATAAATTAAATTTTAAATTCGTAAGACAAGTAGAATATAGTCAACGACTTATCCTACAATATAACTGAAATGTGAGCGATGTGTCTGAGGCTTTCACACTGAAGGCATCATCGCACAGGACGGTAAAGTTTTCGTAAATATTGCAGCTGCTAAAGAGCTTTACGTGAATCTACATTGTTGGGATAGGCTACATATACCGTATAGCTTACTAATTTCTACTAAACGAAAATTAGTTGAAACAAAAAACTTCTTTCGGGAGTTAAGCCCACCCCACTCGCCCCAACTAGAAGTATGGTTCTCAAATAATAAATCAAAATACACATACACAATATCAGTGGGTCCGTATGCTTTACGTCGATGCCCACGCGAGGCACCTTCTGCTGTTGCAAGCGCCGGATTGTCAAAATCCAAAAATTGATCCATAACCGTTCGACCGCTTTGTGGACGCCCTGCTCCATCAATTTCACCGCTAATTTGATTCTAAATAACTCTCAAAACCGGTTAACAAGCAGAGGCGAATCCAGAAAAAATTAAAAAGGGTGCACAGGTTTAGATCCACGTACAAAAAGCGATGCTTTAACGCATGAACTCGATTGATGCGTTGTCTGACTCGAAGTATTTTAATATTATATATTTCACAATATTTTTTGCTTAATGCAAAGAGGGTTTACGGGCGCCCAACAAGCCACTCTGCCCCCCCTGGATCTGCCCCTGACAAGTGACAATTTTAAAATTTGACAATAAAATCTAAACAAAAAGTTTACACCTTGGCAAAATAAAATTCGCACTACATCGCTAGCGTGTTTCGCTTACCTTTTCATCCTGGAGCAATTCCATCATTCGTGCAGCTTCTGTTGAATCCAACTGTCGGTCACCGTCAGTGTCGTACTTTGCGAACAATTCTTCAATTTCTTCGTCGTTGTACCCACGTCTGAAAAAAGTTAATGAACATCGGTACACTCATTTGGTTTCCAATTTCCAAGTATATGAAAATTTGTGACATTTTGTTGAAAAGACGCGACCATCATCAGCAATACCAATGTTTAAACGTAGCAGTGCATTCTGTAGTTCCTACCTCAGTATATTTGAAATTGAACAAATTGTTTTGTTGCCGATTATCATTTAAAATTTTTTTGCAGAAAATGCACGAAAATTTTTGCAAGAAAAATCACGAAGTTTAAAATTGTAAGCGCAAAATATCTTGCAGGTGGATATGCAAAGGCTCGCACACAATTTGATAACCACAGAACTAAGGTATGGTGTTAGGGTAAAGTTTTAACAAAACTGACCTGAACCTAAGCCTATATATGCGTAAACTTTTGTGTAAGCATTTACCTGAGCCTAAGCTTAAGGAACGCACACCTCAACGTTAAATCTGAACGAAAGTGTACAATAGCGTAAACAACCACACAATGACATCAATTTAGTCAATTTCTCCCTTCAAACGTACTGTTTCAGTTGAGTTCGCCACTCATCAAAATCAATCGTGGCATCGTTATTTTTATCCGCTTCTTCTAACGCAAGTTGAATGTCAGTGATTCGATCTTTACGTAAATTCAAATTTCGCATCATATTTTCAACTCCCTGAAATTTATTTTGCTCAAGACACATGATTATAATATCTACTAGTCAATCTGGTTGCAACATTTGAAAAACGTTTATTTTCGAACAAAACTTTTCAAATTGCAAATAATACTGTCGTTTCGAATTATTTATTTTTTCAATTGTTTGTGTAGGCATGGAATCATTGGAAAGATGTGTAAATAACGCATTGCGGGCGTTCCATGTTGGATCAAAAAATTCTATTGCCATATCATACTAGAACACGGAAAACCACAAAAGTTAGAAAATTTATAAGAATGATTATTTAAAACAGATAACACCAGAAAATTTACAATTAAGCTAAAAGAATAAGACATTTCACTTACCTTACGGAAAAAATCTGCCAATTCAAATTCGTTTTGTTGCGTTGCCAAGTCGGCTTTTACTTCCGCATACGTGTCGTTGATGATTGCCAAAAACATATTCTAAAACAAACAAAAAATACAACAAAATTCATGTTGCAGCATAAATGCATCCATCCGGAAATGTGTTAAAGATAAACTAGGATACAGGTTTAAGATTTTGTAATTGAGCGAAACTTACCATGCTATCCATAAAAATGAACCTTATATCTGTCTGCCCATGCGGAACTTACAAGTAGAACGAAGAACACAAAGAAGACGTATGAAATGAAAAATATTGGTCCCAGTACTCGATTGGCTTGCTCCAACTCGTGAAAATTGAAATCTCCCAGTATTGTACGCAACAGAGTAAATCTGAAACCGAAATTAATTAAAATAATATTAGATATTATTATTGCTTAACGTATATATTAACAACAAATCAAATTAGAATTTAAGTAATTTTCCCAACATGCGGATCTCTCCAGCTTAATAACATGATTTTGTTAAAAATTAAACGCTGGCTTATAGAAATATTACAAAAATCGAATATATTGTGAATTGTCCCAAATTATATGCAATGTGTCAAGAAACCATTTTAAATTTTGAATGAAAGTGTGCAAGAGATAAAACATTGCCCTCTGTGATAAAAGCCAAGTTGCACCATGATATCAGTTCGAATAATTCATGAATATTCGAACATTACGGATTCATTTGCAAAATGTATTCATGTGTTTAAAGTTTAAGTTACGTTAACTCACACAGCGTCGTAAAACGTCGAAAAATCTTTGACTTGCGTGCCGAAAATCAAATATCCAAGTTGGGCGTATGCGAAGAAAAATATAAAAAACATAATCGCAAATCCTCCAACATCTTTTGCGCATCGAGACAACGTTGAACTCAACTGATTCATTGTTTTGTTGAACGAAATGTATTTGAAAATCTGAAACATTTCGACAACATTTATGCATCATTTACGCAATAGCCTGCATACACCATGCAGGTAATTTGTTTTCATAGTACGACATTAGCACTAAATGTGACCAGTAATATGCGAATTTCGATAATTGTATTTCACTTATAGATTATTAATCCAATGACATTAAAGGTCTAAAAACTCAAAATTCGTTTATTTTGTATTTTTTGAGACGTGCACATCTAAGGATCATACATAATTTTGAACGTCTTAAATAGCAGTACTGTAGTTATAAGTACATAAATATTGCCCGTGTCAACATCGGTAGATTTCGTTCCCGAATTAAAGTTCAATGTAGATACCAGAATGCAGTTTGTTCCATGCGCTAATCTGATCAAAAGTATTAAGTGAACACAGCAAACACTTAAGCGTTTGTTTTGTAATTAAAAAGTTTCAAAGCGCTCGAATTGACAAATTACGATATATCCAAACAGCTAATATGTCGACTTTCTGACATTAAGCCTAAATTTGGCAGTAAAAAATTTAATTAATGTTTCATTTTTATACATTTATAATGCCATACGCTACTGTTTACAATTTTCCAACCGACCTTAATCCAAGCAAAAAACACCAACACCGCAACCGCGTCATTAAATCTCGACTGAGCAAAGCTAAGAAATTCAAAATTCGCATACTGATGACCGTTTGCAAGTAAACCTTCAAGCTTATCGTCGACAATAATTTGACGAAACACCGAAAACGCAACTGCACAAACGCCAATCTGCAAATCAGCAAGTTGCAATTTAAATAGCTGCAACCAAAACTGCGCGCGACCCGCGAGTAAATGCGGTGGGTAAAAAAATTTAAAGTGAGGGTGAAAATTTGTTAATCTTCACCCACATACCTTAAATTTTCATAAAAAACTTGAAATCAGATAACTTCTTAAAACATGAATGTTTAGTTTTTACCGTATCCGTGAAAAATACGCATGGAGTATTACATCATTGCACGGTAAAATTACGCAACAGCATTGATCGAAGAAGAAAAAACAAGAGCGGATAAAGGCGAGAAACGGTAATGAAATTTTGCCCGAGTACATCCGCGGGATAAAAAAATAAGGAACCATCTTCAGTTGAGTAGTAGAACGAACTTTCTGTGATGCATAAGAACGCCAAAGTAAACTAAATACAAAAGATCTTAGATGGGAAGCGTTTATCGTCACCGATCGACTATGAAGAATTCGACGCTCGTGCAATAAAGGCATCTGACCTATTGTGGAGATTTTGTATTGCACATACACGTATGAATTGTTAAACACTGTTCAGTGTGTTACAATTTGCTCAAATACCATTTTCTACTATTATCGCTCATAGTATTAAGTATATATGCTCTAGACGGAAAAGGGTTAAACGTATATAAAAGAATCGTAAAATAATTTAATTTGAAAACGTAATTAATTATTTACTATAATTTAATTTGAAAACGTAATTATTTACTATAAACTTAATAATTAAAACAAACTCACCAACAACATCGCAACGTCGATTACATTCCAAAACTTTTTAAAATAGTCACACTTTTCTTTTCGAATATCATTCAATTCTTCGACCAAATGATATAACAAAAATACAACGAACATTCCTAAAAATAGTAAAGTGTAAAGTAAAAATCAAATACCGAATTAATATGCAGGGTCTTTTTGTAATATTTTGGATGACATTAAAAATAATGAATTACTTAATAAGAGAAAACTTTCAAACTTTTGGAAACGCTACTGTAGTGCGCGTTTTGACATTAAAAATCATTGGAACAAAATTCACGTTAACCGTCAAATGGTGCTATACACATTTGAGAATTCCAATACACAGTTTTAGTTTTTGGCCTTTTTAATTCTCAACGAATGCATACTGTAGTGATCCGAATAAGATGGGGCGGCGGTATTCGGGTTACTATAGTAGTGTTCGATTTATTTGAACAGGCTCCTAGCCAGGTCCCTTTGATACAGAGGTTAAACATTTTTCAGGAGGGGCATATAAGGGTTTTCGACGACTTACAAGCAAGGTTTAAAAACTTTCTAGGGGGGTAAAATTCTTTTACGAGGGCTGAACCACCACTGCCCCATTCTTGGCAACGGGTCAGATAAAGGATCGTGTTAAAACCATAAAACGCTGTTCGTGCCTTGACAAAAATGTTTATATTAAAACTAGAATAATGCTCTGATAAATAAACGTTATGAAGCGTTTAACTGAATAGCGTTTTGTTGCTCATTCGATTCATTTTAGAGTTTCTCTTCCAACAGAAAACGTTTTAAAAAATTGCTGCTGGATCCGCGAAGAGCAATCAAAAAAGCGTTTTTTAGTCTTCACACGATTCCTTTACCCAACTAAAGTGTTGTTATTGATCCTTAGATGACTAACCTTCACATGCAAGCACAAAATAATCCATTGTAGTGACGTATCGTAACAGTTTCACCGTTCGAATGGTCCATGACGGAATTACACCACCAGTAGCTGGGAACTCCAAGACTAACCTAAAAAGACAAATAAATTTAAAGTTTAATTTTTTATAGTTTTTAATTTAATTTTCAGGTATGCGGTACATGCTTTTATGCTGAATACCAATTTTGTTGATCGGAACTGAGCTATACAAATCAAAGTTCAGCAAAGTACGTTTTGATTTGTGTACAATAATTTAATTTTATAATGTCCTATTTTCGTACTTGAAATTATAAATTGTAAAGACGTGAAGTCACGGTACACAAACGCGAAGCATGCTTGGCTCTTTTACACTTCCGTCATGGTCTTAGGTTTAGGTAAGCTTTAAGAAAAAAACTGACCTCAGCTTATGCCAGAGCCTTTCTTTAAGCATTTACTTAAGTCTAAGTTTGAGTTTAAGCGTAAATCTTAAAGCCTTGAATGTAATGGAAAGGATACAAGAGCTGAATGCTTTTAAAATTATTCACTGAGAATAAATTATTTTGCCCTAAAACTTAAAACCATATACGTAAGGCAAAGCGTACTACAGTTGTTTGGTTTTATAATTTTCGATTCCGGCTAATTGTTAACGTATTATTCGCATTTTTATACATTTCAAACAACTAAACACATTTATCAATTCTAGAAAAAATTTGCTGTCGGTGCAATGGGGTTCGACCCACAACGTACCATACACCACTCCGCTAACGGCTGCATTTATATACTACATAGACCCATGTTACTTTTAGAGGCGTCCTGGTTTCTGGTGGGTCTGTAAAACAGTAGGCTTACATTCTAGACTACATTTTTTGCATAGGCATAAGCCTAGGCTTAGGCTTAGGAATACGATTAATCTACTGTTACGGCCCTAAAAGTAACATTGGACATACTTAATCATACTAAACAAGTTAATATTTGCGTTGTAGACGGTAAAATCAATAAAAACAGCTCTTGTTGCGCGATCAAGCCAACGACCTGCTTTCAGTTTCGCCAAAATTAGTTCCGTTTCCGCTGCAGTTGAACCTAAAATATTAGCAAGCGCAATCAGTGTTTTGCGTGAGATATTTGAAGCTAAAACGTTATAGCAAAAAAATTTCAAAAAAATGAGGGCAAATTTTGTTTTGTGTAAACAAAGAATCTTTGATGATGAATAATTAAAATTATTAACAGCTTTTTAGGCAAACAAAATATCACCATTTGTGCTCGGCTCGGTTGAAATCAACATCAGGTACTTGGTTTGTTTCGTGTCATACTGGCGTTAATTTAGTCCTCGCTCACACTACTGTTTACTATTATCTTATAAACCTTAGTTTAGGCGTAGACTTTTAGCATTAGAATAAACCTAAACATAAGCCTATGACTCAGTTAAAACATTAGCCTAAGCCAATGCCTTAGTTAAAGCCTTAGCCTAACCCAATGCCTCAGTTAAAGCCTTAGCCTAAACCAATGCCTCAGTTAAAGCCTTAGCTTAAGCCAATGCCTCAGTTAAAGCCTTAGCCTAAGCCAATGCCTCAGTTAAAGCCTTAGCCTAAGCCTACAATTATCGCATTAATTTCATTCATGTGTTCGAATCAAAATTTTTTGAGATCAAAGTGAACCCGATTTTCATTAGAAACGACCCCGGATACAGGGTTAATATTAAATTTCGCCATATGTACTTACCAAGTTCTTGTAAAAAGCCACCGCCGCTGTATGATGATATCTTGCCCCAGTAACTTATTCCATCGATTTCTTTCTCACTAACATATTGCCAGCTAAAAAAGTCATAATTATTAACATAACACAGCATTAAGGATTATGTGAGAGGCCTATGAATTGCTTAGGAAACTTCCTAGTTGAAGTGTATAAGTGCGCATACAGTGTACTGTAGTGACCCAAATAACAGGGGGTAATAAAGGGGGCCCCCATTTTGAGTCACAATCAATGGGAGTTCGTATTCCTAATAGAGTCCGTAAGTGGATAGAGTTCCAATCCCTAATTTGAGTCCATAAATGTCAATTATTCATAATTGTAGTGTCTCCAAGACCAAATAAAGTTGAGCTTTAAACTTTAAAGCATACTTATGTTTTGACAGTACATTCCTTAATACAACCTTGCATTACCGCTCAACCTTTTGATACAAGACAAATAAAAGTTTAATTCAACGGATATTTGCAATAGCGGATATATATCAGCAACGTGAGCACGTCGGAGGGCGGGTTAAAAATAAATAACAGTCCGTAACCAAATAACAGGTAGTATCTCATGGAGAGACCAAATAAATGTCAGCCGCACTCGTCTTATTCAAATCACTACACTAGTACTTAGTATTAAATAAATACGCGTAAATGTTTTGAGAGAATACCGAAAAATAAGAAATTAACGCTATTTAGATGCAGTCACCTTGTGTATATGGCTCAAAAATTCACGATACAATGCTCGCTACGCACCCTCACAAAATACATTCTTCAACGTTTTATACACCATTTCGAAGTGAAGTCTTGGCTATACTTACGCTGTTCCATTCCGATCTCCAAGTCCAAACGATTGTCGATCTTCAGCGGTTTCATCATACGCGTCGTAGCATTCTTTAATTTCGCGTTCAAATGCGTCAGGAACCACACATGAATCTGCGCGTACTCGCAGTTGTCGAAGACGAGGTAATCCCAGTAGCTGAAATTTTTTTCTAGTTTACCCATTAAACCAAAATTTATTACAACAGGTGGACCTTGAAACGGACCAGGAGACAGCAGCGCTTCTCTAATGTAGATTGTTTTCTTGTCAGGTAGGAAGTACTACTTTACAAATATTAATTAAAGCCCCATTCACGGGTGCAATTTTTTGCAGCGAGAAGTTGCAGCTGTAACTTGCATGAAATACTTGCAGCTGCAGGTATTTTCAAAGAAACACTCTGATTGACTAATCAAACTGCAGGTGCAAGAAATTCAAGCGACTTGCAACTGCGTTCACATGGTGCGAATTAAATAAAGTAGCATATATTCCAGTGAATAATTTGCTGCTGCAGAACTTCAATGCTGTTTTGCGACCAAACTATCGCGTGCATGCGAATTATATGAAGTAGCATAAATCCCAGCGAATAATTTTCTGCCGCAAGAACTTCAAACCTGTTTTGTGACCAAACTGGCGTGTGCAAGTTGCACGCACAAGTTTTTGCTGATAAAACTTGCCAGTGTGAATAGGGCTTAATGCTTTGCTATTTTAAAAGTAATTAAAATCATAATTTCGCCCTCTTCACAGTGTAGTTTTTGATAGCGGCTTTGTACCGCAAACTTTTAAAAATAGCATCCATTTGGAAAGTAAATACGTATTTTTTGAATTTAATTTAAAATGACTTGGGCTACAAGTCAAGTTAAATCACGTCTGTAACTCATCAACCGAATTGCTTACTTTATTTTCATAAAAAATAAATCCTTGATGATCATCGGATACGTTATGTCCATCGTACCATTTTTCCCAATACAAGCCTTGTGTCAAAGGTCCGGAAGCGAACTATAAATACAGTAGTATTTTGGTCAAAAAATTTAATTTATTGAAAATTGTCGTTCTATTGTTAAATCAATACGTGATTTTATCCTGTAAAAGTTTGTTTTTCCTGTCTCTAAAATTATCGAGTATCGAACGCTAGATTGCGTTGACTCTTAGTAAAAGAACTCTTACCGCCCAAAAATCTTCAATTTGAGTTACGCCACGAAACGTTTTGCTGAATGCTGGCGTAGTTGAGTCAAGAAACAATTCGCTCATTACTTTATTGTAGTAATACATTGACGACGACGCCATACCGAAAGTCACTGAATATTAATTTTTCAAATACAAACCCACAGCATAATATAATAATGAAAAAATCTTCAAATATTCATACGGTCCAATAAATACTTGAAATTGCCTGGAGGCTATTTGTCTTAAAAGCGTACCCCGTCTCTCTTGACCATTTCAGGGGTTGTTTGTTATGTGTACAACTGAACATTCAGAAGAAACAAAACTCGAAACACATAGATAATAGAAATACCGAAATAAAAATGTGCAAGCTAGGATAGATGAACAACCGTGTTTGTAACCGTTGTAGAATATAAAACGTTCTACTGTTTTAGCAATAACTTCGAATTTAGAGCATTGAAACGAAACTTTTGTGAAACGCAATTTTCCAAATGAAACCAACACCTTGATATACGCAATAGTTATTTACAAAAATTCTGCAAGTTCTTCTAACTTAAGCACCCATATATATGAACGAATTGCACAGCGAGATACAAAAGCTAGGCGATAATTTAAAAAAGTACTGGACATCAATTTGAGATTTTAAAAACCATAGTGCAGCCACAAATTTAAAAGGTTCCCAAAAACGTCATATGGGTGGTTAAGACATTTTGCTAACAGATGATGCCAAAACTTCTTCGATGCGCAATTTTTAAGCGGAACTAACGCCAATGGAAAAAACTTACAAATGCACAAATTGATTAAATACAGCAAATAAATGATCAATTCGCGTAACGTTGACTTAATACGAACTTCTGCCGTCTCGCTTTTTTCGTTGTTGGAGTCGTTGAAAAATCCTGCAAACACAGAAAACAACAGTATATATAACAACGTTAGCCAAGTTTTTAGGCCTAAATGCCATCAATCATATTTAATTTTTAGTTAAGGGTTGAACTTGGACAGGATAGTAAAATATGGTAGTACGAAATAGACATTTCGAAATACTGCGCATATATGAAAAAATTCTAAAACTCTTACATACTTCCCATGCATTAAAGGTTAAAGCTTGCCTGTGGGGAATGTAAAAGGTCTTTTCGGTTATGCCCTAGCCGTGGTTTGCTGAAAATGTTTGAATTTTGAACATTTTTGCATATTTGAGCTTCTCATGACCTTCTCTGATGATTTCACGCACAATTCTAAATTTTTGAAAAATTCGATCTTTTCAGGTTTCAAGATCTGGGACCCAAAATTTTTTGTCAAAAAGTTAGACAAATTATACACCTTTAGACGCAACTTGCACAGCTGAGTTGAACAGTGTTAAATTGTTCGCAATCAGACGTCAGCCTAACGAGTTCTGTTGAAATAACTGATTTGGTGCGATGCCACCGATTTTTGTACAAGAGCCCACTTTACTCTTCAAGTAACTCGAAATTAAGTGTATTAACGCTACTTTTAGATTTGTTTAACATATAATATATACGATAAAGCGCTTTCACACAAACGTTGGCAAATAACAAGTTTGCCTTTTAATTTAGCCAAACATCCAGCGTTTCCTTTTTCAGCTGCATCTGGCTCGAGCAAAGTATTTTTTGGTTTAATTTCCATTTCGGACGTTTTTTCGGTCTGAAATATTAAACAATAATTTTACTAATTTTTATAAAGAATTCCAGCACTGTATAGGTGTACTAAAATTTTTTAAAATATTGTTTTACATTTTCGCTGCTGCATTGCCATTAAAATATTTGAATATAATAACTGCACGAGTGGTGGGTTTAAATTCCACCTTAGCCTGTGCGGTACTTCTCTAGCCCGGATTTTGCATTAGCATCAGCGAACGGTGTATAAAATTTTCGGTTATGTTTTATCATCACTCTTGTGAGCAGGTTATTTATAGCTGTTTGAAAAACATTTTGCCTGCTGAATAAAAAAAATTCTACATATTCACTATCTTAATACATGGCCTAGCCGTATGCTAAAAAAATGCCGGAACCGAGGCCAGATGTGTAGATGGTTATAAAATTTTGTCATAAATACCCTGGTATAGACAACGTTATCCGTATTTTTATTCACTAGTTTGCTCTACATCTCGGCAACTGTTCATGGTAAACTGCATTCAGTACCAAGCATCACATACGTGCTTATAAACTTGTTCAGTACTCAGGCTCTTATGTTTTAACCACTCGGATCCCCTCTTTCTAAACACATGGTTACGCACGCCCCTGCTCACCAAAAGTCTGCTGATGACCATACAGGTGAGTTGGATAATACATTGTGATCTGATAAAGTATGTTTATCCACAAGACCCTAAGATTTTATGGTGCCCTTCCATTGTTATTTAATAAAACTAAACAGCTGCAAGTTGCAGCTGCAAGTTCTTTCTGTCAAAAAATTGTATGTGCAAATTGCAGTTGCGAGTTCTCGCTGCCAAAACTAGCATGACTGAATGCGGCATAAACCTCGATTTAACGAATGAAGATACAATTGAAAATGGCAAACAAGAATTGATATGGTTAAGCTATATTAATTATTTGTCCAACTACAGCCTTTAGTGTAGGCTTCCTTAATGATTAGAGATACTCATGTCATTTGATAACAACCGACAAAATGTCCACCACGCTCGGTAGCTAAACGAGGGGGCCGGAATCCTCATGGGGATCCCCTCGAAAATTTCCCACGGGGTGAGGTGGAGTGGGGTTGAAATTTTTTACACCAATGACATCGCAGATAATACGTTTATACTTTTGTTTCTAAGAGGGGGTTAGTATGAAGTTGGTTTGCAGAGCTACTATATTTATCATTTCGAACAAAATGCGCCGTCAAATATCGTGATGTTGCCATAATAACAGTATAATACAAAGTTACAATATAGTTTTCAGCAATGCATACCTCCGCTAATGTATTTTACCGGAGCCGGATGTGCTCTTTTTGCAAACTTTGTAAATCATCTTAGTTTATAAGGACCTGCTCACACAACCTAACACCAGACCTAAGCCTAAACCTAAGCGTAAGCCTAAATATATGCGCAAGCTTCCTAGACTCTAAGTTTCAGTGTTCCTGTCTCACAGTGGAGATGCTCTAATACAACTAACATGGGCGCCAACTTCGGAACAAAATTAAAAAGCTACTATGCTGTAGTGACCCGAATAAGAGGGCGTAATAAGAAGGGGTCCCTATTTTAAGTCTCAATCAATAGAAGTCGGTATCCCAAATAAGGGTCCGTAAGCAGATATAGTCCCTAAACCCTAATTAGAGTCCATAACTGTCAATATCCCCAATTGTAGCGCACAAATGACTTCAAGACCAAATAATTTGAGTTCGAAACGTTAAAGCGTACTTAAATTTTGAATGTACATTCCTAGGTATAACCTTGCATTATCGCTCAAGCTATTGACACAAGACAAATAAAAGTTTAATTCAACGGATAATTGCAGTACCCGATATATATCAGTAACGAAGGGTGACGGAGCGTGGGTTAAAAATAAATAACAGTCCGTAACCGAATAACAAGAGAGGGTACCTCTGGAGAGGCCAAATAAATATCAGTCCCCCTCTTATTCGGGTCACTACAGTATGCAGATATAAATGCCAGTCTTACCCTGATGTAGGACACAGTGTCACTCAACGCATCATTTCGCGCGTTCATCAACTCTTTACCGCACAGTTGACCAGGTTCAGCCCACGCCTGTTTCGACCCTGGCCTGTTCCCGGAACCAACCCGGCTACGCGCCTCGGACACTTGAGAGTTACCTCCATGTTTTCCAGAATCGAGTCGTAATTTCCCACTTTTAGCTGACATTATTAATTTTATGTAAAACTAAAATGACAATGGTATGTTCCGATAAGTTTTTATTCAAAGAGCCAGTTTAGGCAATTCATTCAGTTTGGGCAAACAAGATTAGTCAGAAATAAAGGTTAATATAGCTCGTACTTTGGCTTCAGCTCATATCTACTGTGGCGTTTGTCTTCTTTGGTTAGCTAGAAAAATTTTAATTTTAGCAAGTTCAGTTACGCATAACAATAAATAGAAAGACTGATTTTCGCATTGTAACGAAAACTTACCTTTGTCCAGCAAGATTTTGACGCAATCTCAACAGAAATTTATACTAAATGGTTTGGATTTGAGCTAAGGCTAAAGCGTTATTTAGCCCAATTCCGAATTGGGCTAGTCCATAGTAAAATTACGACTTGGTATAGACCAAGGCGGAATTCTCTCTGTTTGCTCAAGCTGCGCATGTGGTGATTCGTTAATATCTCGATGCCATACACAATTTTGATTGGATGATGTAAATACTCATATTTCTAGCTTTTGCGGTTTATGTAGTAACCAATCAAAACGTATAAAAGTTGATCAGAGAAGAATGTCACAATTCCGTTTTGGAATGTTCCAACGTGTAATTCGAATTGGTATACTTGAGAAAGAATTCTACGTTTTTAGTAAAATGTTTGCAATGCAAACTGCTTTTGGATGGTAATTGACTCGAAATCTGAGAAATGATATAGCGGAATGTTTTCTCTTTAACCCTAGTTATACCTCGGTTCATATATACAATGTCTCTAATACACACTACTAAACATGTAAGGATAAGGCTTCAGGCTTACAACAAACGGTCCCATGTAAAGATCAGGGGCGGAACGCTTTTCTGTGGGACTGCAATAGAATAAGCTTAAACTTTAGAGTAATTATTTTTGCTTGGCTTAGGCTTAGGCTTAGGCTTAAGCTTAGGAATATGCTCATTCTTACGCTTAGGATTAGGCTTAGGCTTAGGCTAAGGCTTAGGAGTATGCTTACTGTTCCGCCCACTGTTCTTTACATTGGCCGAACAAACATAGGCTTATGCTAAGCTTTAATAGGCATAGGAAATCGTTTTCGAACACTTAACCCAAAGCATACATGTGGGCGGGGTTCGTTCAAGAGGCGATGTTAAACCAATATCGGTTCGTGTTAATCATTTAACCATATTCGTGTCTCTGCTTCCGACATGTAATTTCAGTTGTGTTCGGTAAAGTCGGCGGCTTCGATACTGGTAATTTACCTAAAAATGCAAATTGCAAAACTCAAAACATTTGAATGCGGCATATGTCAACCGTGCACATTTTCTGTGTTAAATTTTTTAACTTCAAACGAAACACATTTTTCGTAATTTTGACCGAAAACATTTCTGGCTTTGAGTTCGTTTAAATAAGTTTAAAAGCGTCAAAATTTTGGCCCGACACTCGTTTGCCAGATGACAACGGAGTGAAATCAAAAGACGTTGACTTGGTAAAATTTAAAGGCTTCGGTTTTAAAGCTTTAAAATGTCAGCAAATGCTTTTTGTACAGAAAACACGGTAGTAAATTCACGTAAAATAAGACATAAACTCAAAATTAGTTGTTAGATAAACCATTAGGTTTAAAGTTCAAAGAAAGAGTATTTAGAAAGTATAAAACAGCCGTACATGGCAGAATGTGGTTTTATCTTTGTAATTTTGGAATAAACTGGCCAACCCACAAGAAGCATATATGATATATATACCAGAAAACTTCTAGTTCCAGCGAATAATTGAACCTTGGGTGCGGGTACGGCGAAATTTTAACCATTTCCTAAAACATCGGCAGTGAAATTTCTCATATTTTTAATATATGTGCTTTTGATGAGTTTGTGTACAAGTTTAAGGCAGTTTTTAAAGTAAACATGTTTAAAAGCTAAGACAAGATCCACACTTTTCAGGTAACAAATTTATAGCGATGTATTAACTAAACGAAACCCAAAAAAACGTCCTGGTCCCAGGGTGCCACCGAATTTATGTACCGGATAGTGTCAATTTCTACAATGGAACCGTTATTATACGTTTCCGTTATTTTTAATATCAGTTTACGCCTTTCTTCGCATGCCTTTCATCTGGAGCGATTTTTACTCATTGTGCCTGGGCGCTGACTTACTAGTGTTTGTAATATCTATTTCATTGCTCACTAAAAATGCTTAAAATTAAGTAAAACTGTTGTCAAATTAAGTGCCATTTTTACTTACTATGGTGTTTGACAAAGTTTTACTTAATTTTAACCCATATCTTGCTGATGTCAGTTTAAACTGACCGCAGAAAAAAGGTCTATATCTTTGAAGTTTTAAAATTCATGACAGTAGTAGTTTTACTATTTCAGCAAAGATTTACTCACTATTCAGGAGACTAATACATAAAAAATTTAGTGAAATATAACTAAAGTATTTTTTATATCAGTAGAATGTTTTACTGAGTAGATATACCGGAGTACCAGACGTTTTTGCTGCTCGTGTTCACCAGGGTGTAAACGAATAGTAAAACTAACGGAACCAGATAGCGATCAAAATAACGGAAAAGTTTCAAAGATGTTTATTTTTCTGCCCAAATATGGAGGCATGCAAAAGTTCACCGGGCTTTCTAAAAATTTGAAGAAAAAATACCGGTTGCATTGAAGTTTTTAAATTTTAGATAAATTTCGTAATTTTTATTTCTTTTCGAACAATTGCAGCATATCTGTAACGAAAAATTGCGAGATATATACGTGATATGGAACTAAATTTTAAAGTAAAAATGATAGAATTTCCGTTATTTCTGTAACGGAAACCGACACCAATTTTTACCGGAAACGGAATTCCGGTTACGCCCTGGTGTTCACTGTAAAAGTGAAGGAACTTGAATTGGAGGCAGGAATTCTATCTCTTTGATCTGAAAACGATTGGTGTATATAGCATATATTACTGTTGTTCTTACTGCTTGTTTCAACATTTATCACCTGTACAACCCCTTAATTTTGAACAAAACTTCTTATTAAATCTTAAAATATGCCAAAATTTAGAAAAATTCACTTTAGTTCGATATTCATCGGAATAATGACTTCGTATTTTTAAATTATCCCGAAATTGGTCCGTTGAAAAAATTGCATCGAAAACGCACCATCAAGTGCTAAATTTATTACCTTTGCAAGAAACAAAATCTACATATATACATATATCAAGCCGCGCCGCGCGATTACATACGTCATTTTAAATTCTGATCGCTCTTGATTTAACAAAACGCCGAGCCTAACTGAATATGATGAGTAAAAGGCTAGCTTGCAAACCTGGCAATCCGTAATGCGATCATTTGAATTTCCCACGACACATAGCCCATGAGCTCATAACTTTTGAATTCAAACCACCACACCAAGCGACTTTCTTCTCATACACAAAACTAATCCAAAAGTAAGTGCTTTATTAGCGATTTTAGCTGTCTGAATAATGTACCGTTTAGTGTCGGGTTTGGGGCGACAACCCCATCTTGCTTAGTGTGTTTTCAAAATGCGGAAGGTTCAAGAAACCCGCAGTCTTCTATTGATTCAAAAGTGTCGTTGTTACATAAAAACGATGCCTCCAACATTTGTGTCGTGAAATAACAGTAATTAGGGGCGCTAAGCCAGTCATCTAACGCAAAGAAATGACGCAATTCAACTCAGCGCGTCGCTTTTACGCAGTAATATACATAAAAAATATAGATTTCTGAACTGTTGAAAATAAATTTTTGGTTCCGCTGTGGTCCATATAAGATCATAAAAAGTGAAAGTACACTGTAAAAAATGGTGAGTCAAATTGACTCTCTCCGAAATAGGCTCTACAGGACTACACAAACTGAGTCAAATCGACTCAGTGAGTCAAATTTCACTCTGGCGGAGTCGAATTTGACTCAGTTTGTGTAGTCCCGTAGAGCCTATTTCGGAGAGAGTCAATTTGACTCACCATTTTTTGCAATGTATATATTCATATTCAAGTCTTAAAAAATTGAAATTTAATTGAATTTATCTGGGGAGGTTATGAAGAGCTTAATCGGCATTATGTTCCAATATATTAAGACTAGAGCGGGTCTTGATGTTTTGGACCAATATACTTTAAGAATGTAGCAAAACAAATTAGTAAGTTTGAGCTTCCCCAGCATAATAAACACGTCTAAAACAAAGCTTAGCCTAAGCCCAATCAAAAAATTTGTCTAAAATTCAAGTCTAGTCTATTTCGGCCTGGTGAGAAGGCTGGCACTTACACCCCCGTAAGAAATTTCTTTGTAACTAAATGGCCGGGTCCCTACCTTACAACCTTACAATTTTTGCTTTCATGAAATTTTTTGTGATAAAATGATAAGGTCCCTCCTACCTTACGATTTCCCACCCTCAGAAAGTTTTTCTGAAAAGTTATACGGTCCCTACATTACAATATTCCTCCTCGGAAAATTATTTGGTGAAAAATTGCGTTTCAAAACATTTACTCGGCTGACAATCGTCAAAAATTTCTGGATCCTCCGCTGAAAGCGGGCACCACTAAAAGTAACATGTGCTGAGTTATACGATTTGGCGTAAGTATATTTTAATGTGGTTCTTTCGCCTTGGAACGTAAAACGAATCATGTATATACAGTTCGAGAGAAGAGTGACATTCGATAGAATCGGAGACAATTCAAATCAACTCAATTTCAGGTGGGCAACGCAAATATTTATTAGTTAGTATAGCAATTGAAGCAGTTGCATGAAAAAATATCCGATACCCATCACTAGCGGGTACTCGGCTTAGAAGATTGCTACTGACTAATAAATACTTGCGTTGGACACCTGGAATTTAGCTGATTTCGTTTGTCTCCGATTCAATCGAATGTCACTGTTCCCTCGACTACGTGCCGAGAAGAAAGAACCACACTGAAATATACTTACGCTTAATCGTACAAACATCAGCCCATAATACTTTTGGTGGTGCCCCGCTATTGTCGAAGGGTCCAGAATTTTCTGATGGGGGCAAGTTCGTAAATGTTTTGAAGCGCAAATTTTCACCAACAAATTTTGAGGGGGAAAATAGTAATGTAGGAACCATATAATTTTGTTACAGAACAACTTTCTGGAAAAGAAAATTGCAATAGTATTGGGAGGCTAGGCTTAAATTTTAGACTAATTTCTTGCTTGCGCTTAGGCTAAGCCTTTTAGATTTGTGTTTATTACACTGAGGAGGCTTACTTAGAAATATGTTTTAGTTGTTACATTGTTAAAGTAATTGGTCCAAATCTTCAAAACACACTCTAGTCTTAATATCTCGGAACATAACGCCAATTTGGATCATCATAACCTCCACTGATAATTTTAATTTCAGTTTTTTTAAAGATTTGAATATATACTTTCACTTTTTGTGCTCTTATATCCAGGGTGCAACCGGAATTATACAATATCGGGACCGGAACCGGAAAGTTAAAAAAATACCGGAACCGGAGCGGCAACCGGAAAATATATAAAGAATTTGTTATCGAAAATTCATTTTAAGCGTATTTTATCGCTTTTAATGCTGTAAACACACCATTTAGAATGCCAATATCCTGAAACAAATGCAGTAGGTGAAACCATATAATAAATTATGGAGTATGGCAAAAATTGAAAATTTCGGCAATACACACTCGAACAATTTTAGATAAATAAGTTAGAATAATATGCCAATTTTTCCTAAATTTTCGAATGAGAAAAAATATTCAATACCGAAAATACCGGAAAATTCCGGTAAAAATACCGGATTTCTTACCGGAACCGGATAGCGAAAAATACCGGATTTCCCTACCGAAGCCGGAATTCGGATTGCACCCTGCTTATATCAACTACAACGGAACGGAACTAAAAATGTATGTTCTACAGTTCAGAATTTTATATTTTTCATGTATATACTGTGTAAAAGCGACACACTGAGCTGAATTGTCATTTTTTGCGTTTGATAACTGGTATAGCGCAATGGATTTACTATTAATTTCACAACACAATTGTAGGAGGAAACTTTTTGTGTAACAACCAAACATTTTGAATCATTTTGCGATTTTTCTCTCAGGGGTGGATCCTGCAGCTTCCCTGAATCTTCCGCCTTTTGAAAGGAACTAAGCAAGATGAAGTTGCCGCCTTCCAACGCCATACAAAGCTGTTCAATATTCAGGCAGCCAGAATCATTGGTAAAGTACTTTTGAACTGTTTTTGGAGTATGAGAAAAAGTCGCTTTCGAGGGGGTTTGAATTCAAAAGTTATGAGCTCATGGATTCAGTGCCATGAAAATTTCATATGTATCCTTTACAGATTGCCACATTTGAACGCCAGCCTTTTGCTAATTAACATAATACTCAGTTAGATTTTCTTTCTTATGAAACCAGAGCAATCAGAATTTTAAATGACGCACAGTATGCAATTTCATGACGCGACTTAATTTACTTATGTATATACATAAATAGATTTTGTTTCTTGCAAAGGTTATACATTAATGGGCTAAGTTTGAAATAAATTTAAAATATACAGTCATTATTCCGATAAATATCAAGCTAAAACTGAAGTTTTTCTTTTAATTTTGGAATGTTTTAAGAAATCACGATTAAAGGATCATGGAATAAAATGCAGGCAGGGTGCAATCGGAATTCTGGTTCCGGTAGGGAAATGCGGTACTTTTTCTTATCCGGTTCCGGTAATAAATCAGGTATTTTCTCGCCAGAATTTTTCAGTATTGAAAATTTTTTCTCATTTAAAAATTTAAGAAAAATTGACATATTATTCTAACTTATTTCTCTAAAATTGTCCAAGCGAGTATTGCCAAAAATTTTCAATTTGTGCCATACTCCATAATTTATCATGTTTCCGCCTACTGCATTTGTTTCAGGATTTTGGCGTTCTAAATGATGTGTACAGCATTAAAAGCGATAAAATAGCGTTAAAAATAAATTTTTTGGCAAGAAGTATTTTTTCTTTTCCGGTTCCGTATTTTTAAAACTTTCCGGCTGCGGTATTTTTATAATTCCGGTGGCACCCTAAATGCATGAGTGTGGTTCCATATGTTAACTCAGGTTTGAATACAGAATTTGCTTTCGTTAGCTTCAGTTACGTTTTAATGGTGTAACAATACAAATTTTCCAATTTTTTTAAACAATAGCAGTTAGGATATCCGGCGGATATCAGAATACGAGTTGCTTTTCGGACACATATCCGGATATTTTTTATCATGTTATTCACCTAATTTGATTTTCGCAACAGATTTAGCTTCCATTTAAGCCTTTGCATTTGTTGAACCACGAGAATAAAAACCGTTTCGTTCCTGTCGATTCAGTTTTTTCAAAAACCAACCCTTATTTATTCTTAATAGTTAGCGCTGGTACAACATGGCTCACATCATCAAAAAGTACTGCGACGCCTGAAGACGTCTGACGTCACTCAGCATTCTCGTTTAATTACCTATGACGCGTCGAAAATAAAACATCAATCAATTTTTACTAACATATGAACGGAAAATTTTTCACAATCTGTCACAAAAATTAGCCCAGGGGAGAGCCGTTTTCTGTGGGACTGCTTTGGAGTAAGCTTAAGCTTCAAATTATTTTTTGCAGAGGCGTAGGCTTACGTATAGTTTTATCCTTGCGCCTTAAGCATAGGCTTAGGAATATGCTTACCCGTTACGGCCCTGATCTATATATGCATTGGCCCAAAAATTTGTAAGCTGAAACGGCGTCTATGTAACAGATTTGGACCACTGTTTATTTACTGAACCAGACACAAACAGTAATCATATTCCTAAACCTAAAGAATCAAGCCTAAAGCATTGTTTAATGGGCCCATGTAAAAATCAGGGGCTGTGGGACTATGGACAAGAGTAAGCTTAAGCTTTAGACTAATTTTGCTTGGCTTAGGCTTAGGCATAGGAACATGCTCATTCTTACACTTAGGCTTCGGCTTAGGAATACGCTTATTATAAGGTTCCACTCCTGTTCTTTACATTGGCCGTTTAAAGTATACCTAGCCATAATAGCGGGTTCTAACTAGAGGTAAAGACTAAACCTACAACTCAAGTAAGGACCAATTCATGTCACAGGTTCCAGCAATTTATGTTTTATAATTTTCGCTGTTATGTCGTGCAGCGCGCTGCTTGAATTTTAGAACGACTTTATATATTATATCAGGATTATATATAAATATATACTATATGTATATTATATATTATATATCTATATATAAAACAAAACGTAGGAAATACAAAGTTATTCCAGCTAACTAATTTTCTTTCACCTCTGGTTTCAGATTCTACAAAATGTGTTCGTTTCCAACGGCGGTAGCTTTCATCCAAAGTTGGACTGTTAACAAATCTGTAGTATATACATGTGAATAATTATTTTCAAAAATATAAATAATTCGCACAGCAATTGAACTTCATATCTGATACTGCATGCAATAACCATTTGATAAAACATATAGAACCAAAACGATACAAAAACAAATATGGCACGGACCAAGCAGAAAAAATATGAATTAAAAACGAAAAACAAAATATAAAATATACAACGCAATTTTTAATTGCTCTAATAACAAATACTATGCTCTCCAAAAATTCCAAAAATTACTATAACAGAAATAAAAACAACTCAAACTTATCGCCATCTTAGTAAATAGTGACACAACAACTAAGAGAACCGGAAAATTTCAAAAACGGAACCAACATCAAACATCAAAACCGCAAGCGATCCGATCAAAATTAATAACAAACAATTGGAAAAGATGGACCATCCTCAAAAACACCTCCCACAAAATAAATAACAACGTAAAAAAATCAGGCAATTTAATGACAACTTTAATCCAACAAAAATACTCCCGAAAAGATGGCAAAATTACATTCAGTACAAACTAATTATACACTAGAAATAAAGCTAAACAAATGACAAGCACTAGTAACTCATTTGTACAAAGGGTTTTGAAACCGTAACCATAGAAAAATTTAACGAACCATTCGCGAGTCGGTTTCGTAAAATGTTAAATAATTTCATCTATCATTATAACACCGTAAAATATTGAAATTGCGGACGTAAAGCGCGATACAACATCTAGACGTACCTCGATTTCCAAATGCTTGTAACAAATTTGTCATGTTAGCTTTTAATAAACAACGAAACATTTTTTACTGAATTTTGATTTAATGACCGACGTTTTCAAAACCCTTGGATCAACAAAGCAATAATAAACAGTTAAACAAACTGTCGCATATTCATTAGGATACAAAAAAGAGATTCAAGTCATGAATGTAATAAAAGTATGCAGCCCGATTTACACGTGCAACTTTTAAAACGAAAACGTACAGCTGCCACTTTCACGTTAGTTTTCTTCGTAAAACATTTCATAATATTTGCAGCTGCAATTTGAAGTCGTAAGACCTCGCTATAAACGCTTTCATATGTGCATAGAGCATGCCTTACTATAAAAGTAAACTAAGTTCACAATATGAAATTAACAAAATTTCGGCCCATAAAGCTCTTACGCGTTCGTTCGTTAATTAATTATTTTCTTGTTTAATTCCAAACAATTAATTTAACAATGTTTCTTATACTACACAATTTTGGTCACTGGCGTCAACTGAAAACGTGTATGAGGTTGTACAGACATGCTATTATATATTTTGTATATTAGAATAGGGCCATGTAGATGCAAGTGAACATTTTTCATACGAATGAACCCTTAAACTTTAAAGTTTTAAAACAATTTTGGCACAGGGAGAATACCAACCATTCTCCTTACATATGCGTCTGATATTAACAATTCCATAATTGAATATTTACCATCAACTAATGACAGAATTTTTCAAAAATAAAAAATTAATCCGACTCTATCTCAAAACCATAAATTTTAGTCTATTACTGCAGAGTACCTCTATATGCCACGGTAGTAACCGCATCCACAAGTATTTTATTTACCCCCCTCAACAATAAATTCAAATTCACCGTTACAAACAAGCACTACATACACTTCCTTTAAACAATTTAAAGCTCGTGCCTTCCTGTATTCGCATCCACTGAATTTTTAGACTCTAAATCGATGGGAGGAGGTATTAGGCGTGCTCCAGACTTTGAGCGAGGGACAGCGAGGGCAGGACGGCCATGATAAACATCAGGGATCACTTCAGAATCTTCGGTATCTGTAATATATCCATCTTCACCCGTATAATGCGTTGGATGAATGAGCAACGGTTCGGCAGTGTAGGCAACCAAATTACGATCGCTGTAGTGTGCCGCCCATGACTAAAACACAAAAACAATACCACATAAAAGTATGCATTGCGCAGATTTCCCATCAGTTACAAAAATAAAAACTGGTACAAAAATTGCAACACCAGAACACTGAAAGCGCACAAGTCCTGTAACGTACGAATAGTTCATTCAAATGTTACACGGACTTACAGTTTCAGGATGCTTGTCAAACATTATTGGCAAATATTCGTCGACAGGTACTAAACGCTTCAGCGGTTCGGCGGAGACCAATTTTTGAGCGCCACGCTGAGAAAGCAAATACGCCAGCGTCCAGTACGAATAACTCACATGACCAATTGTTGAACTGCCTAAGATAAAAATTAAAAACTGTGGCGATTAATCGGCTAACCGGAGAAAAAACATTCCGGAGACACGTATTAAATAAGTTTTATAACAGAACAATCAGGACAGTTTATTTCACGAAGTGAATCAGTGTTCCTGTGCACATTAAATTATTGTCAGAGCCCGACATAGAGGCAGACTGTCGGCTGTATCTTGAAAAGTACAATTACAAGACTAAAGCAACTAACGGCTGACCAGCCTTATTTATAAAATTTATGGAAATTCAAAGGCACCATTAGCGAGAACCATTTCGTAGAAACGGTGGAAATCATATTGAAACATGGCAAAATTTCATTTCTGGCTGGGAGATATTTGTGCCATTTTTCACGAGAAATTTTGTAGAGAAACATAGTTAAGAAAAACCTCGCGAGCTAAGGGAGTGAGGTTTACGAAAAATTTAGTGTTGTCATTGTGGAATTCTCGCCTGACCATACGTTTCCAAAATCCTCTTTCGGCTTATTCGTATTCAAAATAAACTTCTAATCAGTGCACCTAATTTAAAAGGGTACGTACTTAATAGTATCATTGGTCTAACCTTCCACCATAGGTCCATCAACTGAAGGATTCAGTCGTTTTCTGCCGATATAAATCAAATCCCAATCAAGTGAAATTGCAGCTGCCTCTTCAAGCAATTTTGCCAGCCTCCGTTTAAATCCACTCATAAACCTCAGATCGTCTTCAAACACCATAACAATGTTAAAACGATGTTCAATTACTTCACGCCATATGTTGTAATGACTAAAAGTAAAAAAAGCTAAATCAACACAGTGTTATATGTAGTGAGAAATTATTACTGAATGTAAAAAACTTAAAGCTTAGGAAACTGACATTTTATTTGCGACAAATTGTATCAACTTTACTCAAGTAACAAAATAGCTTTTACAACACTATTGAATTTTATAGAAACATACCAGATAATAATTCTAAAACATACTACAAAAAAGTAGAATAGAATTTCAACGACCAAACATATACCTGGAATTTAACATGATTAAAGTTTGTAGATGTCAATATTGTTCACTTGATAAATGTGAAAAAATATCATCTGGCGCTCATCACTAATTTTACAATCATAATTATTAACGCATAAACGCAAATCATATACTACAAAAAAGTAGAATAGAATTTCAACGACCAAACATATACCTGGAATTTAACATGATTAAAGTTTGTAGATGTCAATATTGTTCACTTGATAAATGTGAAAAAATATCATCTGGCGCTCATCACTAATTTTACAATCATAATTATTAACGCATAAACGCAAATCATACCGATATAAGAAGGCCAACAATGCCCAGCATAAAAATGTCGGGCGCTGGGTTGCCAAACTAAAACTTTAAGCGCCATGCCAAAATCGCAAACATTAATTCCCCGTTCCGCGTTTACCTTAAAAAGCAACCAATTTCTCCGCGTGTCATAGGCCGGCCATGATAAGGGTCAGCATATTCTGGAATCATTGAGATCTCCAAAGAATCGAGATATGCGTCGTCCAGGTCTTTACCATCTAAATATCACAAAAATCGATGTTATAACAATTGTGTAGCATAATATGCTACCGGTCAGCAGTTGCGAAGCCAGGATGAAGAAAAGAGGATGGGGTAGGTGCCGTGACCGATCAATATGTTTAAAATTTGTTTTAAATACCAGATGTGAGTTAAAGGAAACAAGCTCAAAGAATTTGAAATGACAGACTGCAGCCAGACACAAAACATCACAAATGAAGCATTGACAACGTTACAAACAATATATATTTTAATCAAAACTAGCTGTTAACCGCACCTACAGCAGGAGTCCAACTAGCATTAATACCAATGAGATCTAGTACAAGTTGCATGCGTTCACGTCTATCATGGCGTCGTTCCAAATTAATTAAATACACACGATCCGTTCCCAGAGTATCTTTCGGAGGATAAACAGGTGTAATGTATGGTGAATGCAGTATACCAGGAGGGCCATCGCGAAGTGACTCAGTGACGAGGTACTAAAATATTGTTCGTATTTATTAAATATATATCTTGGCAAAATATTTTCGCACCTAAAAAGTGGTATTACGAATGCCAACGCAATCTATGGCGAAGAATACAGCTATACATTAAGATAATGATTGCCAATTTTATTACCACATAGTAAATAAAACAAAGCAACACCTAATGATAAAGTGTTCACAAAAGACCGTTTCAAAACAAAAATATGAATATAATATCATTAGGCTTTATGAGCAGATTGTTTTAAGCTTTCGAACATTTTATTACAGGAAAAGGGCATACGAATGGCAACATTTCCAGGTACTATCTAAAATTCAATGCCCGATTTCAGTATTTCCTGTTGTGCATCTAGCTATGCAGCACCAATTCTACAACCTACAGGGTAAGCTCACCTGCAGCGCTTCAACTGCGCGATCGAGACTAGCTTTGTCATCTAATGGATCAATCAAATATCCAAAATCGTGCGTATTGCTCACCCACATGCCAATACCTGTTGCTTGCGCCGACCGTGCAAATACAATAATATCGTCAACTGGACCAGCATAACTCACTTGTCCAGATATCTGGGCAAGTTTAGTTGGGTTATAAGTCAAGTAGCCAGCACGGGTTGATCGTAAATTAATCAAAAACGTTGAATGAATCATTGCAACGTTGTGGACACCAATCGATTCACGTTTATAGATTGGAATGTAATTTTCTGTGCGTTGATAAAAGCCTACAGAGATAAAAACAATACATTGCTTAGTGTGATTCGAACATTCAAGACTTGCACTGGACACACAACTTCAAATAAAACGTTAATAACAAACATTTTGCAAGTTATATAACCTGCTTAAAATAATAAAACTTACAAGCTACATTTTACATACCCTCATCCGTCATACCGCCCCAAAAGTTTGAATACATGGTACTTGACCGTAACATCGGCGCAATGAGTGTTTTGTTTGCTTTAATGAGTATATTTAACGTTGATGGCTCAACCAAAATATTATCCGAATCAACCATCAACAAGTAATCGGCCCACAAGCGTTTTGCCTGAAAACAAACCCACTATTTAAGTTGAAAACGGTGCAGATATTTACTGTAAATGCAAGTTTATTTAAAATAAAACATACAGCTTATTCATCCTTCGCTATTATCCGAGTATAGACAGTTATTTCTAAGCCAATCACCATTTTAACAAAATTAACTTAACTGTGCAAAAACGTTAAACAGTATAAATCGCGCAATATCTATGTCCAAAAAGTACTGAAAAATAAAGAATATTTGTATGCTTTACAAAAGATGTTAATGAGATTCTTTAAATATTATGTATGCTTGCAGTTGAAATGTTAACCAAAATGACGCTATCATAATCAAAGTTGATTTGATATATTGGTTGCTATAAAGCATCTCGGAGTATATCGTGCTCTAGCAGCTAAGAATCACTTACCTTTTGCAATGCTTCTTCTCGAAGGCTCATTACATGATGCATTCTAGACTTCGGCCAATCGAAAGGACCAGATTCGTTTTGAAATTTTTCTTCGTTACCGTCAACTGAAAAACATAATTAAATGCTACATAAACCATTATACCAAAAATATCCTTAACACCCGGGGTTATAAACGTGAAGTCGCAAGAAAGACAGCTTAAAAATTACCATTTTGGAAAACAGATTACACTTGCAATAATTATTGATCCGTGTCAAAACATTAGGGTTTTGTCCCGTATTTTCCCAACAAAATTCTAGCTAATAACTTATAAATGAGACGTAAAAACTTGAGCGCCCTCTTTACAACACCGTGTACTTGCGGCTCCGTGCTTGAGATTTTATCGATAACATCAACCGGAAAATAAAAACACACAGCAACAAACAGATCCTGCTCAATTGAGCACAAGCTCCCTAACGTAGCGCGCTCAATTTTCCAGCATGCGTTACCTTGAATGTCAACGTCGTGATACAACTGCCCGATGGCACGAATCCAATTGGTTAATAATTCGCCAGAATTGTCCGAATTATGATCGCTTCGAATCCATAACGAAATTCGATCTTTTGGATAGTCGAGATTTTCAATATTACCTGCAAAAACCAACGACTGAAATGCACTGACAAAATCAAAATATATCAACACATTACTGCAACACACCAACCGAAAAACAAATCGTTTATCAAGTGATAAACAAATTGTTTCGTGAGCAAAATAAAGAGAAGGCTATCCAAAATAAATTTTACGATTTCACAAAAACACGTCTGGTATTTGCCAAGGATACGTTTAAATTCTCTGAAACTAAGTACCAAACAGATGTGTATGAATAAACAATGCAAACCCTTTTAATACTTAGATGCACATTAGGTACTTTAAAATTATTACCAATACAATTTTAGCGACGCTCTGTGGTTTAACTCTTACTCATGCTACCTTGAGCTTAAATCTTTAATCGCTTATTAAAATGTCTAAGCCAAAAAGTTATTTTAAGTTCACCACACAAATAATTACCTAAGAAATACGGCAACGCATGAGCATGATTGCGTACAAGGAATGCAATAAGAATCGTTGGTCGTTGCACGCCGTCATCTAATTCTTCAATCTGTAACAGAAACGATAACAAAATCAAAATTACTTACTATAACTTAAAATAAATTCAAAACAAAAACACAACCTCAAGACAAAGTATGTGCCGCTAAGTCAATATACGTATACCTAAGGTGCAGAATCAATCAAAACATAATGCATCACATTTAATAAATATCAAACGATGCAGAACCTTATCACTTTTAACCAGAAAATGGCAAATGTATCGCGCGGCTGAATCTTTTACGCCCTAATGTTTGTCGTATGTTTTCAAACGTCTTGTTACACTTACCACACTACTACGTTGAATATACTGTTCACCAACGCAAAGCGACCATGAGCAACAACTGAGCCAGGTGAGTACCAGAAACACTCTCACTAATTTTGATAAAGCAGATTTTAGTTTAAATGGTTTGCTTTTATCGCTATTCGTAATTTCAATTAGACAGGAACCGGCTTGATAACGATTATGTCGATAACCCATTTATAACTAATCCTTAAAACGTCAAACAGTATTTAGCAGACAATGTGCAAAATGTGAACAGTTAAAACAATGTCAAGTCGCTAATTTGAGCAAAAACCTACATTGTTGTCAAACATTTTGCTCGTAGATATATTTGTTAACATAATCGGCCAATGTAAAGAACAGGGGAGGCAGAGTATTATAAGCATAATCCTAACCTAAGAATGAGCATATTCCTAAGCCTAATCCAAGCAAAAAATGTCTAAAGCTTAAGTCCCTGATCTCTACATCGGCCACATAATCCGGCAGTTTATATTAACAATACTATCAAAACAAAGTCAAACGCACTAAACGATACATTTTTCGCAAAACCAATAAAAAATTCACTACTGAAATCACCAGAACGGTAAAATTGGGAGATTTAGCAGTGCAAACAGTTGCACACCGCTGCAAACTACAATTAATTTTCAATCATTACATCGCGCCTCAACTTAATAAATTTAAAAGTAGACGTTAGCAGCAAAAGTCAGTATTAAGACAAAGAAATAATACCTCAAGTCGGTTAAATCCGCTCCTCAAAAACAGCAAACACTATGATTTTGAAATTTTATTCTATATATACTGCAAATTAAAAGCACACATCACCAAGACAAAGCCTATGAAATATATATGCAAATAACAATTTTTATACATCACCGTAAACGAAAACTTGATGACATGGCGCAGTTAGGTCTAGCTTTATGTACACCGTATTAATGAATAGTCATTGTTATTGCTGCAATAAAATATATCAGTAGTACCGTCTCCAGAATGTAAACAAAAAGTAAAAATAACAGAAACGTATAGTGGTCAAAACGTCGGTTACTGAGTATTAGTTGGAACCAGAGTGTAAATGGATACTAATATATAAAGGAAAGGGATAGTGGGCAAAATAATGGTAACGGAAAACAGATATTGAAGAATAGAACTTTCGGTCCATGTATAGAACAGGGCCGGAACGTTTTCCGGAGGGGCTGTAACAGAGCCAGTTTACGCTTTACAGGAAATTTTTTGCTTAGGCTTAGGCATATGCTTATACTATTGTTCTGGTCCTGGTCTATACATGGGCCGAAGTTTCGAAGTTTTTTCCGCCATCATAATTGAGGCATGATAATATTCGATTGGCTTTCTAATATTTTCAAGAAACAATAGCAGATGCGCCAAAATTTTTAAGATTTTTGATGAATTTCGTAATTATTATTTGATAAAGAACATTGCAGCATATCTGTAATGAAAACCTGAAGTATATATACACACACGTGATTTAACGAATTTTGAGCATAAAAATAGCAGAAATTCGGGTATATATATGACGGAAACGGACACCGATTTTTACCGAAACGGATATCCAGATACACCCTATGGTTGTAACGAAAGTACTTCTTTTAAATATTTTCTTTTGGGCAGAACTAGATATGCTCTAAAGCAATTTTGTTGATTGCCATATCTGTTATATACAATCATTTTTTGCATTTAATAAAGTACACTGCAAAAAATGTAGAGTCCAATTTACTCCCTCCGAAATAGGCTCTACGGAACTACACAAACAGAGTCAAATTCGACTCCGTCAGAGTCAAACGTGTGACTAAATGAGTCGAATCTGACTCTGGTTGAGTGGAATTTGACTCTGGTGGAGTCGAATTTGACTCTGGTGGAGCCAAATTTGGTTCAGTTTGTGTTGTCCCGTAGAGCCTATTTCGGAGAGAGTCAATTAGACTCACCATTGTTTGCAGTGAATGCATGTAGTCTATTAGTGTGTCATACTATACGTTTGAAATCTATTTTACTTTTATTGTCCTTTTTATTAAAATACTTAATTTCAACCGAATATTTAATACCGCAATTTTTACTTCCGGCAAAAATGTAACGAAAATGCAAGGTAAAAAAATGCCGGAACTGGAACCGAATTCCCGTGGCGGATCTAAGTTACTGCAATAAATGTGCTAAATTTTGATGCTCATCACGATTTAATTCAAATGTTACTTGACCATATTATCTTCAACTAACGATAACGAATACACCAATTCGAAATTATGGGCATTAATGTAACATTCCCAGCGATCCTCAACTGTTTCAAACAACTGGCAAATAGCTGTATACATACATATATACAACATATACGTATATTGATTTGATTCTATGTTCTAAAAATATACAACTTATCGTCAAAACAAATCTATACGCACATCACATGGAACATGTTTTCCAAAAAATAGAAGTAAACATGTCATAAAACTAATAATGCGCACACAAGGAACGTCATTTCATATTTAAATATCAAAGTTTGAATAAAATACGAAATTAAAACTTATTTTATTTGAAAAATTCCATTTTCTATCATGTATGAACCGCAACCCGGAAAGCTATTGTTCCCAGATTTCTAATCCAAAAACATTTCAAGTAGTCTTCTGCTACAACGCAAATGAACTAGCGTTTTTCAGACTACCGAAGTTGGTTACATTTGAAAAGCCACCTCTAGTTCTAGGTGAAACGACTGTCAAAAATTGTATTAATATTTCCATTAACAGTGTTAAAATGCTTGCAGACATTAACTAATTACACAAACTACATAAATGCCAACTGAAATGGTATAAGTATGCAATTCTACAAATCATGTGCATGTTATGTACGTTTATATTAATATATTTACATAGTAGTACGGTGTAGACAGGGATCTACATGGAACGGGTCAAAATCCAGAACCCAGTTGTCAAAATTTAATAAGTTTTGCAAGTTTTGTTCCCATAATTATAAGATTTTGTTTACTTTTTAAGTTGTTAAACATATCAATTCCAGATGACTCCTGAAACCTCATTTAATAAAACAATTAGCAAACCCACTAGCCGCTGTCGTTTTTAAGAGACAACGATTACAAATTTTAAAAACGTATATACATAGCAGTTACCAGGTTTGACTGGAAGTTTCTGTTCCGGTTTCATGATTACAATCCGAAACTTTTAGTTTTGCCACTTATTCCAAACTGCCTCATTCCATAAAATAGCTCCATTTGCCCCGTCCTTCCGTAATTACTGGAGTAGGGAACCATCAAATTTTGGTCAGTTTCTATTTCGTGATAGTAAAATTTTGTGATGAAAACCTTTTCATATTCTTATACAAAAGCGTCTCCTATCGTTAAACGGAGTTTTGGGGAAATTTTGCAAATACTCCGGCAATGGTTCAGGTTCGTGTAACTTACGATTCCGGTTTCCGTTTGCAAGCAGGTTCCAGTCACAGTATGATACGTACGTCATTGTAAATTTTGATACGCAGCTAACATGAGTTATGTACATTTAGCTTGTCTAAATTTCAGCACAACGAGATTGCAAAAAATAAAAGTTATCTTGCTTATAAAAGCTATATTCGCAACGAGTTAAACTGTATAAGGTCTCATGTACATAATACATCCATTTATAATAGTAACAACACCAAATAAATGAATAATTTGTGACCAGCACCAGGTAAACGATATACAAACGTGTTTATTTCAAAAGCATAATAAGGTCGGTGCCAAGAGGGATGCACAAAAAAATCTTCTTTAACGTCGTTGTAACTCCATCCTAATTAAAATCCTGCCACTGCCCCTGAGCTCAACAAATATACACCAGAATAATCACAAAAAAGAACCCAAAAGGTCAAAAACACGTGAATAAACCCCTTCTTAAGTTCCATCAAAAACGCAGAAGCCAGCCAGCCAGTAAGGACACAGATAAGGGCCGGTTTATGGGGTCAATTTACGGTATTTTTGATTACAACGGTCAAAAAGTTTTAGGAACCTTTGTTGCTTTAGCAAAAAATCCTTCTAAATTTTTATAACTGAACCTAAAACTACCGTTTTCCAAAATTCTGGGTACACGAAAAAATGAGTTACATAAAAATTTTGATAGGGAGGTTTCTTGTGTTATAAAGTGATACCGTGTGTAAATCGCTGTAAAAAATTTCCGCATTGAAGGGTTTGACACCTGAACTCCTGCCCCTAATGTCTACGCCCTTGCCGCCAGTCTGGGAGGCTAGAAAAATCTCACTCCTCGGGCACCAAAACCTCAAACGAAGAATCCGAATCACTGCGCTCTGGTTTTTTCACATCGCTCGTACCTTTCCCCTCTGGACTACCCTTCACAAGCACGATGCCTTTTGTGCCTTCCATCTGATTGTTTTTTACATAGCTTCTGGCGCTGTTTTCATCACTACTCGCAGAATCGATCACAGTGAAACTCGTTTGCTTCACAACGCTGGCAACCGTCGAAGCCTCCGATGATTTACTGACATTGTTCTCTACGCCCGTTTTTGTGTCTTCAACATGCTGCCGGTCCGTATCGTCTGCAATAACGTGCTTCTTCCTATCCTGTCCAATGCTCTGCTGGTCGCTATCCTCCGCGATAAGCTGCTGGTCCCTTGTTTCATCTTCAGAACCGGAGCTTGTGGCGTTAAATTCTTCAGATCGGGCTGATATCATCGTGTCTCCGGGCAAAATTTCCGAGTACTCACTAGTAGGACTAGGAATTGCTGAATCTGTATCACCACTCGATAAGCTAATCAGCTCGTCAAGTGTTTCCGGTAGCAATGGCGGAGGGTCAGCCTGCGGCGGTGGCACTTCAGGTACGTAAAAATCTGACTGATTGCTTAGAGGTACCATATACCGTATACGACAATCGTTGTATATTTCGATCATTGGATAGCCTGTTAGTTCATTATCCTTAAACAAACGATACAAATTCAAAATAACAGATAAACTAAGCAGTACTAATTGCCAGTGTTCCACCGGAATTCCTGCAAAAATTCAATTCTGTTCCTGTTTCTGTCCCTGCATTCAAAGATACAGGAACCTAAACATTCACGGCTTTGTTGCAAATTATTAGCGTGATTTAGTCTAACTGACTGTTTAAAATTTGCTGTTAAGCATCCGGCTTCAGTATCTTTTGGTATCCGGTTGAAACCTGGTATGTACCTACCCAACTGTCTTGCAAATATGACTATTTGCTGTTTGCAACAACTATAGTTGGACTTTATATGCTAAAACTCCAAATGGCACATAGAGTACGAATGCTGACAAAAACCATGTTTTACACGATAATAATGAACTAACTACCGTACTATGGCGATTTACTTGACGCGCAGCGTAGTCACTGGCTGAAATGCACCGTGCAGCAATCAAACATAATGTCGAACAGGGCTGAATAGCATTAAAAGCAAGGATTTAATGATAGCGCACCCGCAGTCGTTCTGTACGAATTAGAAATTAATTCATAACACATACCTTCATGAACTGTTGCAACACAGGATAAACACGTGCCGGTGCCAGCCAAAGTGAGAATGGAGTTTGGTACGGAAATTCGCTGGTGACGGCGGCAGAAATTGGAGGCAGACTATGCATTTTGTATGATTTCTCTTCTAATTTCCGTTTAACAGCCGCGTCGCATTCAGGTGTTGTTGTATCTTCAATGATTATACCAACGGCCGAACGAACTTGTTGAGGTGCTACGACCTGTAAATCAATTACGTGATAATGCTTTGTGACTTTGAACAAACTGGGGATTGGACCCGACTCGGTTAAGCTACCTACAAATCGATTTGGCCCCGGTTGAGAAATCATAGCAATAATAATTTTTTTGGACGCCAACCAAACTTTTGTAGAATTTTCCGTTATAGCGCAATGGATAAGCGTGCAAAGTGTGTTTACATGTTGTATGCCAACTATCAAGCATGGTTTTATAGGAATTTCCCTTGAATACAGACAGGCTCCGTGCTCGTGCTACATATGCAATTTGGCAGGTTTTGGGCATTTGAATTGCACTACATTTCGTTACATATTTTCAGACTGACACACAATTAAAAATACGGCTCTTTTTACTACTGTTAACTAACTTGAGGATCGTCATAATAAATGCCCAACGGTACGCCTTTGGGATGAATCGAAGTTAGTTCGGTGAATGTCGCACCAACAGCATTGCTGTCGTATGAACCAGTGACCAATTTATACGCAATTGTTACACGACCGATTGGGGGAGGCTTCCCAACAACAGCAACAGGACTATACAATACTCCCGAATATACCAAGAGGACTAAAAAACAAAATGTAAATATTAGTACAGCAAAACAAGAGTTTAAATTAAAATATTTCGATAATATACAAAAACTAAAAATGTAAAAATGTGATTCAGCAAGAAAGACTCTGTGAATCAAGGTTGTTTTTTCGGAAACAAATTATGACCGGAAAAAGGAATTTTTCCATTTGTCCTGAAAAAAAAAGAAAAAATGGAAAAAATTCATTCTTTGAGGGACTGAATTTTCTCGTTAGTATTCCATTTTACGTACAAAGGTAATAATGCAACTCAATAGAAAACAAAATCAAGATGTATGCAGAAAAAGTTCATTGACATTTTAAAGCAAGAATTTAAAGATAGGCAGCACATTACCATTACAGGTCTGGTTTGCTGCATCCGAAATTCAGTTTTTTTGGTTATCCAACACCGAGCCGGCGTTAGACCAAAAATGCTTGATTTTCAAAGTTTTTCCATATTTGAGCTTCTGTTGACCTCCCCTGAGCATTCCACGCTCAAATTTGAATTTTTGCAAAAATCGATTATTAAGGCCACAAGGTGACATCCCCTTGGGACCCAAAGTTTTTTGTCGAGGATAGACAAATTATATATCATTTGACGCAGTTTGCCGAGCTGAGTCGAGTGGTGTTAAGTTTTCTGCAATCAGAGGTCTGTTTAACGATTTGTTGACAAATTTGTTTTTTGTAGGTACCTATATTATATTAAATTTCAAAACACTTTTGGGTTTTCTCTGACATCAAACGCTCTCAATTGCTGAAACCTCGCAAGCAAAGTAAGGTTGTATCTAGACGTATTCTTGTGTTAAATCATACGGTAAACGCAATGTTTCAATTTTGGGAGCCTTAACTTTGGCATCACCTTCGACGAAACCTGGTGAGTGAATCAAACGAGACACAGATGTAGTTTTAGATTAAATCTCATGGCAAAGCTTCAATTCAGAAATCCATTTAGATATTTATATGCTGCAATTTGCGCTCTTTTCGGACAATAAAGTATCCTGGTGGACATATACACGGTCTCTGTTAATGTGTTGCAAGCAAATTACATGTCATCTAAGTAACGGTATTTTATATCATTTAGTTACAAAGTATATATAAGAATCGTTTAATAATTTTCAATTTTTTTTATTTTTGCCACCTCCCCTTGGAAATGAATGAAAAAATGCAAAAACATTGTTTTCCAGTAATTTTTTCCGTTCAACAACCCTGCTGTGAATAATGAATATACATCAGTACGTATACCTATAGATCAGGGTGCGAACGGATATTAATTTACCGGATACCGAAACCGGATACGGATATTGAATCTTTTACCGGAACAGACACCACGTACCGGATATTGTAATGTTATAATAAAATATTTTTTCGCTGTATTTTTAGCGTCCTCAAGGTTTTCGTCCGTTATAATGTTCATAACTGCTGGTGATGGAACATCCACGTTATGCTGCACGCGCTACTGCAAAAAATGTCTGGGTATGACTAAGGCCCGGCGTCGTTTTAACACACTCTACTGCGAGACCACGATAAAGTCCGGTAGTCCCTAACGAGGACGTAAAGCCATATTGCACTGCGTTCATGTAGCATCGCAAACATACATAACCAGTCGTAGTGGGACTACATTTATTGAGCGAAGCTCGAACACACGTAAGCAATTAAGGTAGTATGTAAATTAGCTATTAGCTAACTATTCAATTATCGGTTTTGGAGGTTTGTAAACAATTTATTCAGATTCCTCGCACCCAAAAACCTTCAGTAAACCCTAATAATTATTGAAATAATTTAAAAAGTCCTAGTTTTGTCTTGACAATTAGGCTAATATGCAAATTATTCAAATTTCTCGCACATAAACACCCTTTAGTGTTGAAATTATATTGCTTTAACTGTAATAATTAGTGAAATATTGTGGAATAGCCTGTAGCTATTAAACTATTAAACGGCTTAAAATTTTAAAACCCCAATTGATAGGTTAACACCCCAGGATAAAAAGTTTATCAAAATCGGTTCAGCCCTTCCTGAGATACTTTTCGGACGGACAGACGGACATCCACCTTTCGACCCCCAAGTACAAAACATAAAACGCTTCGTGAAACTCCGAGCTTCGCTCAACAACAACACAAACACATATATACATTTATTTATTTTACTTAATTTTTCACCTTCTGTCCCGACTCCCTTCGGACAGTGTCGGGACAATTAATAGTGTCTACTTACCACACAAAATTGTACCTACTCGATGGTTGCAGCGTCGATTTTATACAGATCCCTACAGGGTGGTTGGACAAATTTTTACATTAGCGCGCATTATAACGTAAACGGCCCATGATAAATTGAAATTATTTAATGCAAAAATGCGTTTAACTTTCGCTCGCTTACATAAATCAAAAGTAGCCGAAAACGTATCAAAATTTGAACTTTTTGACTTGCTCAGAAATGTAATCGCAGCAAGATGTTAAGACGCTCACTTGCAAAAAATAGTTTTATAATACGTATTCAGAACGACAACCATAACCGGATATGGATATCTGTTTTTGCCGGATATTAAACCGGAATCATAACACTAGAGCGAAAACTGATGTATTCCAAACTAGACCAAATTGTTTCAAAATAAAAATACCGTTATACTGCGATACTGCATCTAGCCTATTAAATGTCCTTGGAATTTTAGATGCATATACGCGCATCTACGTATATATACGTATATATAGTTCGAATCGACTTAGCACAAGAAACTTACTAGCAACTGTGATTAAAAGCAATATGCTCAAAAAAGCAATCAGCGCTAAAATCAACGATATAGTTAGCTCCATTGTCAACACGAGGAGACAAAGCACGTCTATAAATTCCCTGATATCCTATTTGAAGTGTTTATTTGCATGTAACATTTGCTGCGAACAATAATACAGCTGCAGAACATATGTATTGTCATATTAAAATGTGGTATTACATTAACAATACTTTACGAACAACCAGTCTTAATTAAAACTCTATTCACACGTGCAAGTGTTTGGAACTAGCACGTGCAACTTGCAATGTGCTATTGAAGTTAGTTCACCCGATTTCTCCTGTGTAATGACTGGCCAATGCCAACCAAAAGTTATTTTGCTAAGCGCTTCTCAATGAATTCAAACTTTTTGAGTTTGTTCAAGCAGATTGAATTAATAAATGCAAGGAATACATATATATGACTAGCACTGCAAATCGAATTAATTTACATTTGATCATTGGCTGAACTGATAAAATATAGGCAATGTTTGAATTGCAGTCGTCCGCAAATTAGTCATATACGTTGTTTCGCATCCAGATTCTGAACGAAAAAGATATTTATTAGCAAATGTTTGCAGCTGCAAGTAACACGTGCACGTTGCAGCTGCTAATTCTCGTTGCAAAAACTTGCACGTGCGAATAGGGCTTTAATCAATTCAAAAACAATTTTTCCATGATGGACGCAGACAGGTGGAGTTGCATGTGTCCAGGTATTTTCGACGAGAAATTGCAGGTGCGTGTTTTAGCTTAGAAAAATACCAGGACAAAGTTCCCGCAATAAAATTTATACGTACATCTTAGCTAAAAAACTTTAATCGATGGTTGCGCCTGCTGATTATGCGAAATACACTTGATACAAACAGATCAGATCAACAGACTTCTTATTTGAGTAGTGAATAACCTGTATAGCGGACACAGATATTCCAGCCTTTCGTTAAATAATTTAGATCATGATCAGTTTTTATGTTATAGAAAAATCCGGGTTCGGGTTTCACTCTAAAAAATTACGGGTTGCATGTTTAAGTGCAATATTTTGCATCTCAAACTTGCAGGTACAACTTGCATAAGCGACTTTTTGCAGCGAGAACTTGCAACTGAAACTTGCAGCTGTAAGTTTAGTAATAAGTTTTCAAACAGAAGGTGCAGCAACAGGTTTTTTTAAAATCTCGCCGCCGCAATTCTTGAACCTGAGAGTGGAGCTAAATCTACAGTACTGTAGAAAATTGAAGAATATATTAGCTATGTAAATACATGTTTAAAAAACGAGAGTAAGAGAAACAGAAGAAGATGAAGTGGTGAAATCCAAGGCTTCATTTAAACAGTAGGAACCTTAAGCTAAAATTGACGGCGTTATTGCTTTATAGTATTTTATCGTAAGTATCTTTAAAACTTAAAAACAACCCTTCCATTTACGAAATAGGTGAGATTTGCTGGCAGTTACTGTAGATAAGACATATACTTCTCAGACAAACTATTCCGCTAGAGAACAGTCTCACTTGTATATGTAAATTTTTATCCATCACTTTTACGACTAGAAACGAACAATCATAAACAGTTCCTAGGTTGCAGAAACATGATTCATGTCGACCTTTAACAACGTATAGCACCGATAATCAGTTCCTGATAGCTCCTGAAACTTTGAAACCAGCGCATGGTGAGTTTCGAAATTCAGTGTATTTTGAGATGTGCAATCGCAGGTTTTTGTCCGTTTGAAAAGCTATCGCCTGGTTCGAAAGTTTAGACCTATCACCAACCGGTGATAGGTGTTTACAAACGTTTGACTATACGGGCCTAAGACTTGCGGAGTTCGCGTTAATATAACTGGAGCAGCCTTGAAACGTTTTGTCCTTATTACAATAGCGGGCAACATTTTGTCTACACGTAAATCCGCTGTTTAATTCAAAAAATTTGAATTGTCTGCTATCTTTGTGACATTCACTATTTGTACAGCAGTATCATATGATATTCGAAATTCAGTCATGCCTGGCGTCTTATTAAATCAAGAGCGATCAAAATTTAAATGTTTCCCGGTTCAGGCTCTGGTTCCGCTATTTTATAATTCCGGTTCTAGTCTGCTATAGACATTTCAGAATGAGTTAGTTGTAGCCTATAGCCTGTTGATGATAGGCATTATTACATCTGTTCGAAATAGATGTATTTGCATATTGGTAGATTGCAATCTAGGACGTATTTTCAAATTTGTAAAGCATTGTCATCTGCCGGATCCAGACGTGAAGCCGAGGGTGAAGCCATAATACGTAGTTAAAATGATGCTAACTTTGTTGATTTTAGCCAATATCTATGTATTGTTTGTAGTTTGGTTTTACGTTTTTTTAAGAAATTTCGAACATTCTTCACTCAAAACTGTACCAAAAATTAAAACGAAACGCTGTAAAGCAAATAAACTATTGTTTTCAAATGTGCACAGTATATATTACAAGTGCTCAAACTCTAGAACTATTGCGGATGCTAATCTTAAATTTTGCACAGAAATAGAGTAAATCAAATCTGAATGTTGGGATGAATTTACCACTCTCCACTCGGTGATTTGAAAGTTCCAAGCTGGGATGCAGAAACATGACTTAGAGTTTCAAGTACCGATTTGGCTCACGTCCAAAGTTCTCAGTTTTCAGTTATGTAAAGAAAAAATTTCTTGTATTTCAGACGTTTATTTAAATACTTATAAAGTGCGCTTGAAATATATCTGACATTTCAGGAAAGCTATTTCAGATTTTTTTAGAAATTTTGTTGTTTTGTAGCAGTAACTTTCAGGGCCAACAAGCTTTTACTGATTATCCAAAATAAAATTGTGAGTAAACTCGAGATTTGCGCCGCATATTGCTTCAAACGTTTTCTTATTCTCAAATGTCTGTTGTCGATAAGTCCAGGTTTTCTGAGCTTTACGTGAACGACCGTATGGAAATGAACGCTACGTTCAATTCATCAAGCTTCATTACTTCATGTAGGAAAACTAAAGCGTTTCAACAGCAATGAAAGCTGAATTGGAGCGAGTCCTTGAAGAAAGTCATGCATCACATATGCAGCATAATTTTTTAGTTCGATGGAAATATTGCAAAGTGTTTAGCGAACACCTAGCGTTTATTTTATATTCTTTGGACTTGTCTTTATCCAAAACCGATTTGAGGGCATTATAAAGATGTTTGTCGATATGCTCTGGTTCCTACATGCCAGGGTGCAACCGGGGGTGAAAAATACCGGAACCAGAGCTGCAGCCGGAGGTCATCGAGTTTTGCCAGAGCCGGAACCGAAGGTGAAGCGAAATTAGGTAGTAAAAATGATGGTTAATTAGTTAATTTTAGCCAATATCTGCAATATAAGTTGTTTGGTTTTACGCCAATTATCTGCGAAATGTCGAAATTCTTTCCTGAAAATTTTGACAAAAGCATAACGAAACGCGTAAAACTGTTATATTTTGCAAAATTATGCAAACTTTTAATACCGAAATTACCGGAACCTTCGGCTAAAATTCTACTGGAGCCGCATACAAAAAAGTATTTTTGAATTTATTCACAAAAAATTTTTTCTTAAATATCAGAAATATTATTTTGAGTGCGGAACCGGAGGCCGATTTTCTGCCGGAATCGGAGGCAGTCCTCCGTTTGTATCCTGCAACATGCCTATTTTTACATTAGGCTGCAGATGCATTGTCGCACGTGGTACAAAGTAGTACATTTTTCATTTGTTATTGATAAACCAGTGCCTATAAAGTAAAATGCTGAGACCGCAATCGAGCTGTTGCAATTTTAACTAAATACGCTCAACTACAGCTCGATATCCATGTTTTTATTAATGGTGGTTTACATTAATTTGTGTACGCGGAGTGGAAATTCTCAACGGCTATGGACGCTTGCTTATTGATATTTTTCGTAACTTTTCAAACGACGGGTTCCTAATTTCAGAAGTACATGCAGTTGTTGTTTAAAACTTATTTTAACAAACCTTCGTAACTATTAAACTTTTATTATATTTTAATTTTTAATGTACCACTACTACTATTGCCAACCTTTAGTATGACAATATACTGATGTTTTCAGTTTAAGCAGCGGTCGTTAGTTTAAAATAATTAAAGAAGCTATTGACGGTTACTATATATTTTCGTCCTACAGAAGTAACCGCTACCTTGTTTATTTAATCTGAGATCCTGTTGTTCACTAGTAATGGCAATATAAAGAGCAACAGCTTCTCAAAATGAAATTTTAGGCACGAACGGTGTCTGTACTTTGAGTATTCGAGGCAAGGACAGTTGCTTAAATATAATTTTTATCTAAAAACAGTTGCTTGATTTTCGACAAACAATGAGAACGGTGTCTTATTATTTAGTTCTGAGCTAACGTCAGCTGCTTAAAATCATTGTTTTGCCAACTACAGTTGCTTATATATATACCAGATATATATAAAAGAATCTCTCAGGAACGGCTGAACCGATTGTGATAATTTTTTTGTTTGAAGGCCAATATCCTGAGGTGTTTAGCACTTAAAGTGTTTTAGCACTTAAAAGTGCTTTTGGATGCGAGGAATCTGTAGACAGTTTACAAACCTCCAGAACCTAGTTTATGTATCCTAACAAGGAGGCTGATGCCGCCGGAAAAAATATTTGGCCCCGCTTTCCCTAGAAAATTTTCAACCCTGCTTGTTTTAAAACACAATATACAACAAAGCCCCTTGTAAAAACCCCGCCGAAAAATTTTTTCACCCATCCCACCTCTAGGTATAGCTGTGGTCTCTCACAAACAAGATTTTTGGTTTAAAAAACACATTTATTGTGAAGGGCAGTTACAAATTGAACAAAGCGATGGTTGCTATAAATTCACTTACGTAGCAGGCGTCGATGCCTCTGAATTAGAAAAAACAATCGACGCTTACTTCTGCTCGTGAAGTAGTCAACGACAGTTGCTATAAAATGAATTTTTAAGCAATCGTCGATACGTCTGAAGAATAACAAACGACCGACGCTTTCTAGTTTTAGAGTTTTAGCCAACGACAGTTGCTTGAAATTAAATTTTTGAAGTAGCCGTCGATATCTCTAATAAGGAAGTTACAGTAGGAACATGTACTATGGTTGTTAGCCGATAGTAGTTGTACTTGCTTGTCCAACACAACTTACACTACAAACAGTTACTTAAACAGAATTGTTTGTACTAAAGACAACTACTGAGATTCAGCAAAGGCACCAACTACAGCTACTGTGTATTTCGAATCACTGAACGACTAGTGCTAAAATTGATTTAAAATCCAAGTACAATTACAGGATTTAGATTTTTAAGGTTGTGCAGTTCCTATTTATAAATTAAAAATATTTCAAATTTTAACCAACGCTAGCTGCTGTTTTTCAAATAGCAATAGTCGCCGTCCATAGCCGTTGAGAATTTCCACATGGCGTACACAAATTAATGTAAACCACGCATAAGGTAAGAAACAAATCGATATTGAGGAATTAACGTTGTACACTGCAAAAAATCTTGAGTCAAATTGACTCTCTATGAAATACGATTTCCCTGATTACACAAACTGAGTCCAACTCGACTCCGCCAGAGTCAAATTCGCTTTTAGGACTACATATATTAAGTGAAAATTTTAATAGGAAACAGACATGTAAAAGTGAATTCAGCTGTAAATAATTTACTGCATTATTTTCAACCGTATATTAATGCTGGAACGCCCCGCATACGTATTTTGAGCAACTTTCCAACGTCGATGTATCTGTAAAGTGAAATCTTTTTGTTAGCGCTGTAGAATATGCAAAATAGATACAGTGTACGTATTGTCGTATGTATTCGGTATCTATGGAAACTTTGTGTAAACGGAAACTTGAATCACGATACTATCTATACACATACAGATGATAGGAAAGCTATGTGTAATATTTTACACATGGCTACTGGTTTACGATGATCATTTGAAACCAATGCTTTGTAAGCCAACGTCATGTGACATTCACATTTTATTGGTATACTCGCTTAGGTTACGACGCATCGTGTTGACACAATCAACATGAACAATGCTTGTTTCGCGTTGGCCCAGTTATCGCAGATTAGGTAGAACGACAAAACAAAATACTAAATAAAATTAATCCAGAAAACAAATTTCAAAAATGCCTATCGTTCAAATTGAATCGGATGATTTTGAAATGCCAGCAATGAAAGCCTATCCTCCAAAATTATCCTCTTTGTTTCTAGTCTGACAACAATTACGCCAACACAAAGCGGCGCGGGGTAGCGGACGTAAATATATAAAAATTATCTTCTTTAAAATCTCCCGCGTAATTATAGCCAAGAGCAACAAAATGAGTGTTATCACCATTGTTTCCGAACGACAGCCGGTAAATATTTTAAACTGTAACAAAAACAACCGAATTTGTGGATGCTCACTTTTGCGCCCAAAACATTGGATGGATCTATCCTAGTACAATTCAACAGACAACACCTTCCGCTGCAGACGCTTAATTTTAGCTTGTTGAATCAACGCACGCGCCTAACAACATATGTTGGACGACGACTTAGCATATATTCGATTATACAAACAAGCGCTTTGTGTGATTTCAAAACTTTAGCTCTTTTGCAGCTGGAATCAAACCCTACTAGACGAACACGACTCAATATCTGCCTCTTCGCAATGATTTGTAGCTTAATGCAACGCAGACGATTTTTGACTTTGTAACCGATATGCGAGCCAGCCCTAGTTGATTGGAAAAACATTCACAACGTCAATTGTTTCATTAGGCTGTTGGTCGGTGACATTGGCGCTGCTGTTCAATTTGCTGAGAAACCTATATTCAACTTCGTCATAGTCACAAATCTCACGGGCAATGTTTACCTTACGTTGCGTAACAGTAGATGAAGCGTATTTCTTAGCCTTAAGAAGACTAACCTAAACCTAAGCCTATGCAAAAAATTCATCTAGAATCTAAACCTACTATAGACCAACCCGAAACCTGTACGCCACTTAAAGTAACATGGGCCAATCTCACTATGATCAGTTTTACTTGGCACAGGTGCATCTTTGATTAAAGGTATATGACTCCACGCTCCGCCGCCCTTCGTTACTGATATATATCCGGTACTGCAATTATCCGTTGAATTAAACGTTTATTTGCCTTGTGTCAATAGCTTGAGCGATAATACAAGGTTATACTTAAGAATGTACTTTCAAAATTTAAGTACGCTTTAAAGTTTCGAACTCAAATTATTTGGTCCTCAAATGATTTATGAGCTACAATACATGTGCATCGTTGATTAAAGGTATATGATTTGTTTTAGTCCGATCACGTGGAACATGGTGATCAGCAAACTCTATGTCCGACTCATGTGGGTTTTTCTTGTTTCACTGACCGCAAACGTGTTAACACTGAAAGACAGCCGTCAAAGATATAGATGACTATTTTTATAGAAGTTATGGAGCTAATATTATAAGTATTACCTACTGATCTATGGTCTAACTAACCCTTGTTTAAACTCTTTTACATGCTTCAAGCGAAACATATCACAATCGGTCCCTACTAGGGGCACTTTTACCTATATATCGCACCTTGTTTAACAATTGCAACACGTATACATAGTACTAAATCACCACAAGACGTGGGAGTCCCCTCGGGCTCGAGCGTCAAGCTCCTATAGCTGAGTGGTGATGGTATACGCCTCCCACTCCAGTCACTGGAGTTCGAATCCTAGCATAAAAGTAGGTCTCAGGGGCAATAGAAAATATTCATGTGAGAAAGGGTTAAGTATATTTTTAGTGAGTACATCATCTGTCAATATCATATGATCATTTTAAAAATGTCTACTGAGTCAATTAGGTTTGCGTATGGCGGAATATCATATGATACTAGACACAATTTTAACCATTTCAGACATAATTTTTTAGAGCTGTTTATAAATTATTAATGTCTGAAATACAAATTAATTTCTTACAAATTTAAGAAAGTAGGAGTCTTGAAATTTCAAGGCAACTAATTTTGTGTACATCTTCAGAACAGTTGTCTTGAATTTATGAAATTGAATTTCAGTCTCCTTGATACAAAATTTTTTGCAGATATATGCCGCGTTTAGTTCCGAACCTAACTTCTAGTTAATTTCATTTTTTGTATATCAATAAAACTGCAAATCTTGGCAGATTTTTCCGGACGCAACCCCACTTGTGTGCGTCTACAGTAGCTGACATGTGCAGATTTTTAGGTATATGACGGTTCGGTAGTATGTACACTGTGTACAGTAAAAGTACGCTGCGTTCTTAGATGTTGATGTTTAATGAAAGTCATAATCATTCATACACGTTCTTGCATAGCATATGATTTTGCAGGTTTTTCGTTTTTTCTGTTTTTTTTCCGGAAGAAAACGGAAAAACCGTTCTTTCTGATCGATTCAATTTCTCCGTAAAAAACCAACCCTTAATTATAGCTTCTGCCACAGTCAGCTTGTGGTAGAGCAAAAAACTTTTTGAGAAAACTTAGTCAGAATGAAACCTAAGTCATGTTTCTGCAAGCCACTATTCACGTGTGCTAGTTCAGGAGAAAAACTAAACAATGATTTAAATGTTAAGTTAATTTCATTATAAACTATTGTATAGCATATAGCATGTAAAAGATCGTGCAGCCTTCTTTATGTTGTAAATACAATCCTAGGTTTTGGTTTTACAGGTCGAACATTTATATACCAATTTTTTGACATTTAGTTTAAAGATCAATGAATCAAGTAAATTAACTCAGTTGTTGTTTGTAATAAACATAACCTGCTTTCAGTATACTAAAATAGCTTCTATTATAATAAAGACAACACAGAGTTTGTCAGAATGTCCTTCCGAAACGCTATTTGTGTGTAAATGTTTAATGTAGATTTGAATGATATATTTTCACAACGTCATATATAGATATACAGTGTACGAAAACCACAGTACTTCTCTTGTCAATCAACTTCTCTACTTAAGCAATGGTATAGCACAGGCTATAATGGCCAAAACATGATTTAATGATAATATTAAAAGTTTGAAGTTTGAAAGACTGATTTTTACTGGTGATGTGTTAGCTAGTGCACATAATTTAACCGACATATCGACAAAGTTAGTCTTGTTTCCGGATTTTCAGGTGATCGTGTCTTTTTGATTTAAGTTCAGGTATTCACTGAAATTCATGCTAGTTAATTTAAGTCGCACCTGTGAACGCAGTTGCAATTCCTTTCAGTTTCTTGCACCTGCAGTTTGATTGGTCAGTCGAAATGCTACTTTGAAAATACTTGCGTTGCAGCTGCAAGTTTCTCGTGAAAGTTGCAGCTGCAGGAGTTTCATGAAGTTGTAGCTGCGAGTTCTCGCTGCAAAAACTTGCAAATGTGATTGGGGCATAATCCATGGAAGCGCAATATGCCTTCGAGTGCGTTTTTCGTGGTTGTAAAGGTTTATGTAAGCATGTGAGACATGCTTGTCCTAGTGCATATGCAATAAATGCAATGCATGCTGTGTTGTATGCTTGCTGGCAGCACAATGTCGACACATATAGTCGACGATAGAAACAGTTGGAGAGGCGGGCTGCGTAGCGCAGTGGTAGAGTGTTCGTTTAAGGATCCGTAGGCTGAGAGTTCGATCCCCGCTCTAGCCCGCTTTTCAGCTGCTTAGTAAAAGGTCTGATGTCCCGGTTCCTACCTAGACTGACATGGGGGCTACTCCGTGGACGCAATGGTAAACTGCGCGCTTTGAACACGGTATCCAGTCGAAAATAGGATGGACGGTCAAGGGACGACCTTGTTGAAAATAAGGGCATGTAAGCATGTGAGACATGCTTGTCCTAGTGCATATGCAATAAATGCAATGCATGCTGTGTTGTATGCTTGCTGGCAGCACAATGTCGACACATATAGTCGACGATAGAAACAGTTGGAGAGGCGGGCTGCGTAGCGCAGTGGTAGAGTGTTCGTTTAAGGATCCGTAGGCTGAGAGTTCAATCCCCGCTCTAGCCCGCTTTTCCAGCTGCTTAGTAAAAGGTCTGATGTCCCGGTTCCTACCGAGACTGACAGTTTATATGCTATAGAGAGATAGATATTTTATTACTGACACTGTACAACAGCCAAACAGGTAGGCTCAGGAAATTCTTCCATCATGTGCCCCCGTGCTTGTGAAGCAAGGCTTACTGCTTTTCAGCCGCCAGTTATAACCAGAATTAAACAGAAACAAAACTTAACAAAAGCATCGAAAGCATTAAATAAATATCCCAAGATAAAATTACAAGCATGAGACATTATTAAGTTACGCGACACAGTAACGAATGGTAGGTGAAAAGGGACCAGCGGGGAATGCCCCCAAGTACGAGCATTAGGCATGAAATGAATTAAATCATCAAAATTCGATTGTATATCATTATGTACTACCTTGTATATACATCATTGCTAACTCTGCTTTGAGGCGGTTGTACTCTAGCGGTTCGAGTCCTAGTTTTTGCAATCGTGTTTTGTAATCAGTACGTAATTCCCAGATGAAAGATGGAAAATATTCTTCTGTTAAAATATCGCTGAACCTTTTCAAGACAGTCAGTATCGCGAAGCATGTTGCTATTCCAGTGTAAGTCAAATTTAAGCGAGGGGACGAAAGTAACGCCAAGATCATTTATAAAACTAGCATTCTCTAAAGCATGGTTACCAATATAATAAGTATAAAACTCATTTCGTCCCCCAAACTGCGTTACTTTACATTTTTCAATGGAAATATTTAACAGCCAAGTATCCGCGTACTGGGCTAAAGCATGCAGAGCATTTTGTAAACACTTAAGGGCAGAAAAAGTGAAAAAATGTCGATTCCGGTTGCTCACTGGTTGAGGTTATCAGGTTTACTACATGCGGCACTCTTGTCTATTAAAAACAGAATGCTTTAAATTTCTATAGGAATTAGTTGCTAAAGATTTTCACGAGGCAGCGAAACTTGTGATGTGACATGCGGATGTATAGAAAGAAAATATAACTCATGCTGATGCTGCACATCGGTCAAATGCCTTCATATGCAACAGTAGTAAAAGCATGGAAGAACCATGATATATGGCTAATATTGTGCTTATAACGCATGAGAACCTAAAAACTCAGCAGCTGAGTGTGAGGCAACGTGGCTCAGTGGTAGCGCGCTGGATAGAGGAACTGTCGCCATGGGTCTTGGGATTGAAACCTCGCAAGAACGCCGCTCATTTTCAGCCGCAAGCGCTCAGAACTAAAAACCGTCGTACACGAGCCTACAGAACTTATGCCATGTGACCACAAACGGGTCGCAATGGCAAACCTTAGCGCTAGAACAAAAATACCTAACTTGACAGTCAAGGGATGACCTTTTGGAAACATTCGGGATGTGACATGCGGATGTATGAAGGCAAAATAAACCTCATGCTGATGCTGCACATCGGCTGAAACACTGATGCATATGTTGTGCCTACATATTCAACAGCATTAAAACGTGGAAGAATATTGACACATGATTAACGTTGAGGTTCGTGTAAGGCAAAAAACGTAAAAACTCAGCAGTTGAGTTTGAGGTGGCGTAGCTCAGTCTAGCGCGATGAACTGAGAATCTGTCGGCGATGGGTTTGCGATCGATGCCTAGTTAGAACACCCCCCATTTTCAGCTGCAAGTAGTTGGGACGAAATACCGTCGTACACTAGCCTACCCAACTTATGACACTGTGACATGCGTGTCAATCTGGTAGGAACAGGATTTCAGACATTTTCAACTTAGCAGTTGGAAAAGCATGCATACAAGGGTGGCTCGAACTCTCAGCCGATGGATCCATAAGCGAAGGCTCTACCACTACACCACGTAGCTCAACACGGCTCTAAAAACCGCATACTGCACATCGTTTAAAACACTGATGCACGTGTAGTGCTTTCATATGCAGAAGCAGCATATATAAACATGGAAGAACCAAGGTACATGAGTGTAATGTTGAGGTTCTTATAAGGCATAAAAACCTAAGAACTCAGCAGCTTAGTATGAGGTGTTGTGGCTCAGTGATAGGCCGCTGGACTGAGAATCAGTTGGTCTTGGGTCATGGGATCGAAACCTCATATGAACGCCCCTCATTTTCAACTGCAAAAACTCAAAACTAAAACTGTCGTAGCCTAGCCCACCCGAATTATGCCAAAATCTTTGAATGTTTAAAATGTATGCGATTTGATTGTATAGTGTTGTTGTGCTCCAGAAAATTGTCCATATTTAGTTGTAAGTCAAACTATTATTATCTGTAATATGTATCGTAAAATGCATTAAATTTAATACGTATATAAAACAAATGTGTCTGGAAAACAGCTTAACTGTTAGAAAACACATTAGCATTTCTTTAATTTAAAGTAGGTATCCGAGTGAACTATGGCAACATCACCGTCCTCATCGTCAAGTGCAGCTGAGTCGGCAAGCGTACCTGCTACCACGAAATATGGCTCGGCTGATAGTACAACGGCAGTTACTGGTGCAACACCTGTGAGCAATGCGTCTGGACCAAGTCGCACTGGCCCTGTTCCAACAGATAAGGTAATAGCAAAAGACAACAAATTGAAGTAAAACACCTTCAGTTTACTAAACAGAACAGGTAAATATTATGTCAAACTGTAATCGTAACACATAATCTAACGGTAATACTACAACTCCAAGCTCCATGAATAAACCAACTCCACAGTCCAGCTCCGGTGGCTTCTAAATTAACTCGAAACCACCCGCTGTACTCCGGTTATGTAGATTCACTCCAAACGCACGGCACTTCAAACGGTATGTTTCAACAGCACAACGCACTAGGCACCAATGTGCAACACAATCAGGTAACGTTCGGGGTGCAACCGGAATCTCGGCTCCGGTTCTGGCATTGCTTCACCTTCCGGTTCCAGTAAATTTTGACCGGAATAAATTTTTTTCGGTGGAAGTTAAGTTGTTTTCTAAAAATGACGATAAAAATAAAATAGCTTTTAGTATAGTATGCAAACCTTGACTCACAATCGCCGAAAATAATCCATCGAAGGTAGATTTCGCGGCCGTGGATTATGAAAATGTAAAATACAAATACAGCAGATAGAGTGAATACCTATCTACAACTAGGGTTATTTTATCAATCAAAATTAAGATGAATTTTTCGGTGGCATTTATTTCTCAGTTTCCGGTTCCGTTTCCGGCAATTTTTTTCAAATTCCGGTCTCGGTGAATTGTAATTCCGGTTGCACCCTGGTAATCACAGTACTATTCAACAGATCTAAACTTATAACGAAATTAAACTCAATATCCGGATGACCCCTGCCTTAAATACAGCTAATTAGAGTGGATACCCAAAACCACATTTTTAACCAATTTTGTAGAAATTTACTTGAATGTCAGTGTGCCACTTACAGCAATGGTTTTGCATGTGAATAAAAACAGTTACAGGGGCGTAGCCAGGATGGAATGGGGGCTTCCCCCAAAAGTTTTTCTAAAATTTTAAAAAGATAGGGCCACCCACATGTAAATATCTCAAATAAAAAATTTGCCAGCAGGTCGTGTCCTCGAAATTTTTTGTTTTTTTCGCTTGGATACTTACTCGTTGATCCGTTGTGGGTTATATTCCGCTTCATAAACTATTATTTAAGGTCAATCTACGGCTCATTCTAGTCAGTGGCAAAACTCACGAATTTTTGTTCACTCATGCAGATACTGCATCTGGTATTGCACAGTCGGTGTATGATAACTGGCCTGAAGGTAAACAAGTCATAATTGTCTTGCGATTCTCACACAAAATGGTAACAGGGTACAACTATTAGGGCGGTAATAATTATATTACACTACAGATTAGATATAATACCAGGCCAACAGGGCTTCGGAGTGCAAAGCGGAGCTTACTTATACCTTAATAGATGAACCCGGGCCCTGGCCTCGGTACCAGGGCCTAAGTTGGCCGGGGACCACATGCTACGTATTTGCCGGGGCCAGTTGAAAAACAATCGTATCACGCTCGGTTCCCGTTTGAAAAATATGAATATTACAAGAAATTAGTATACACCGTATTTTTTTATTTTATCACAGATTGCTGTACACACTGCACAATATACAAATGATTTATTTGCCCACTGTTAGCCACCATATTATGCGTATATTACATTTGTATCATAACTAATGTTGATGGTTGTATTTACGTGTTCTGGTTTGGTACAAAAATCTCGCCCCTGGGGCAACTTTAGTAATTTCCGTGCCATATATACAAAATGTGACGTGAGAAATGCTATAAGCACCTGTTGGTATGAAACTTAACAGAGCTGCAGGCAAATTTTTCGCATAATTGCAATACAGGTAGGTTAGGGACGCTGACAAAATATGATTTTGATTCGGAACAGTATTTCAATCGGAATTCGATGAGAATCGGAACTCCGGTTGCACCATGAAAGGTATATAATAACAAGATACCCGAATGTTTGATTGTTTTAGAGTGGAACGATGAGAAAGTTGAGTCGTCAAACGTTCTCAAGTTAATTTATCATGGTCGATTTTTGCATGGAAATGTTACCCTTGGCGGTGAGTTAGGTTTCCTTCAACTAATTTCTGCGATTGCATTTATTAGGTAATTGTGGACTATATCGAAAATTTTCTTATCAGGTTCAACTTTAAGTAATATTGCACTAACTTTTTTGATTGTTGGCGATTAACAGTAACGAATGACATTGAGATCATAACGACTGCACATGTAACCAATGTATATAGCAAATCGCTATGTATATGGCATGTTTGGTTTTCTTGCTTAATTTTAGCATTAAGCTTGCCATTGGGAAAAACTACAGTGATGCATATTGTGGCAAGAGAAAATCTGCCGGAACCCAATTCACAAGGTAACATTTTTGCAAGTATTTTTATTTGCAAGTAGAATTCGAATGTTTACTTGTAGTATGATTTTCTTTTTGGGTGAAGTAGGGTCACTCCGCTGCAGGTTCACTAAGCTAATATATACCTTGTGCGGAGGTTGAATGTATTCAAAGAAGGGTTTCACCGAATTGCATGTTTGGAAAACTCGCAACTTTTCGAAAACCCGCTGAAGTTTAAAAATCACTTCGATCTTGAAAATGAAAGCCTAGAGAATTTTGATTATTTGCATATGTTGTTTTAGAAAACTTGAAGAAAACCAAATCGGGATGCTGTCATTGTTGCACAATTGTATAAATACAGTAAAATAAAAATCATAAATTATAAAATATAACAGTAATAATATGAATATTAGAAACAATTTATATTCGATGAATGCAATATGAAGCATAATCTGATTGAACGAGGATAGGTAGAACTGTAAGTCAAGGGTGGCGAATTCTGGATGACTTTTGAGAGTTGAGGAGAGTTGTGGGTCGGAACCGGACGCTGCGTAAAAGTTACGTGGTGTTTGGTCAAGGAACTGTTCAACTCGAACTTGTTATTCTATCACTGGCACGACGTGGTGTATGTTGTGGTGAAATGGACAGTAAAGAAGTACCGGGGGTTATTTAGTCTTGCCTAAAAGTGCAATACGCTTCTGATGAAGGAACAAAAGTAAAACAAATTTATGTATGTACTCAACCCACTGTGTATACACGTATTATATAGCTTATTTTGAAACTGTATCGTAATATAAGCTAGGGTGCGAAACGAAATGACATTATATTAGAATTAGATTCGAAACAGCAAGTTTATACCGGACTCGGGACCCTAACTTCAGGTATACAATGTTTTTGTTTAAGTTGTGAGCGCTAATGAAGTTGTGCGGGTTGGTTAGATTCGCAACATTTTTAAGCATATGTTAAATAATAATCTAATATAGGCGACTGTGGTGAAACAGTTTTGCTATGTGGTAGAGTTGCCGTTCCGAGTCCGCATCCTGGTGTTGACTTTGAGAAATGCCGTGTCCGGGTATTACGAAAATACCCGGACAAGAATGTTCGAATACAAATATATTTCTTGAAATGGTCGCATTACAAGTTAAGATCTTATATTGAACCTTAGTATATATATATAAAATGCCATTGGTTCTCATTGTCGAGGTTCTTTCAACTAGCGCGTATGTGGTGAACACTTTGACCAGGCCATCACCAGTTATTACTGGTGGTTCGCTATTGCCGAGTTGGATTTTTGCGCGGAGAAATCCGTCACAGGATTGGGCGCTCTCAGGTAAAAACAGAGACCTGACTATCGAGACCGGCCGTGAAATGTCTCGGTCTCGGTCAATTTTTTGTCATACCGATAATAAATTAAAATTTTCAAAATAAATTATTTATAATGCTTTTTCGTAGTGGTTTTCATAATTTTTTCTGTTCTTTAGATTATCTGCTCATAATTGTTGTCTGATTATGAAAATTCATAGATTCACAGCTAAATTTTATTGATAAGACATCACTTGCTCCATCTTCATCAATACAGTCGTACATTTGCTGAATCCTCGATTTCTCGCCTCGGTTGCAAAGCACCGCGGCTCAAGAACGAAGACCGATTCTGGATCCTGGTATTTCAGCCATTCCGGGTCTGGGATTTGATTGGGAAAAATTTTGAGTTTGAATCCGGGTTTTGATTCCAATAAATTCCTGATTCGGTTTTGCATTTTGCTTTGTAGCTACTCTGGTGTGTGGTTTTTTAAAAGCGAATAGAAAATTTGAAAATCCCAATATTCGAATAAACATGCAATCTGAATTTAAATCTGGGTTTGATTTTAATTATCGAAATAGGAATACCGGTTGCACCTTTGTATGAGTTGTATTTCGCATGCGTAATCACGACGGCTTCTGTATTTCTGCCTTGGAAAGTGACCTCTTAGTACAAATAATAATCAGCTAACCACCAATTTTCAATATTGATTTGATTTTTAAGGTCCGTGACAGGTGCTGTTCGGTGGTTGTCTTTTCATTAATGAAAATACATTAACGTTTGGTTACCTACGTTTGAATGCACGTTTGGTACGTTGCGTTTCGATGCTCCCAATTAAAATTAAATCTGGTTTTTTCTAACGATTAGACCCAGCACTGGTTGTGTTATTATGGCAGAAAATTTATTTAATTAGTTTTGATTTCTTTCGTTGTATATATGCGTTGAGTTTATTGTGGAAATCTTATTGTTATTAGACACTAGCAGTTTAACGTTTCATAGTGACAATTTTCGCACTTCAGACTATATTGTACGGACTCATGTTAAACATATGGGTTTAGTAGTTTCGCACATATGTACATATTTAGTCAAATATTTTATAAACATATAAACAATATGATATATATTATGTATATGTGTTCAAAAACTGGTGGGCGTATAATAGTAATGTTTTTGGTGTGCGACTTGTCGCGTGAAATGTACCTGCTAAAGAAATAAAAACTTTACCTGCGGGAGCAGAGTAAGCGCATTTAACTGAAGTTTAGCGTTGACAGGGTGAAAGATAAACTTTTTACGTAAAATATGTTATTTTTTAATACAATGAAGAGTACGCGCAAATAAAGTCATTTAAAAAATCAAGTTTCATGCGAAAAGATACTGGATGAGACAACGGATGTTCACCGTTAACGGTCATTTTTATTGTTGAACTTAAATATACGTAAATTAATTTTTGTTCTTGTACGATTTCTCTCGTAGTTAGGTTCGCATTCGAAGATCTAGAGTTACGCTAAGGCTGGTGCATGGTGAGTGTATATATACAAAAGCCAAATTTTTATATTGAACGGTAAGTAAACCGCCGAGTGTTACATTTGCTAAAAGCAGGGTGCAGCCAGAATTACCGGAACCGGACACCTTCTTTCAACAATTTTGTAATCATACTTGCTAACGTTATCAAAATCGAAAATACCGGGGAAAATCAGTGATGAATGCCGTATTTCTTTACAACAACTGGAATTGTTGATGCACCCTGACTATAAGTCGTTCCTAGTATATTCGTCGTTCGATTTGTTTGAGTAACTCGCGTTTTTTCAGCGATGTCAGTCTCATGGTGTCATTAAGTAAAAAGTTGTATTTCGCTCCATGGATATACACCTTTTTTAAAAATATTTTTAATAGATGAACAAGAAAATGACACAGATCGATTCGAATATCTTACAGAAGTAATTGTATGCGAAATATTGCGTATATATAATTGAATGGAATACGTATATAATTAAATATTGAGTATAATCTTTTTAATATATCTGTGATTCATTGTTGTATAGTGTACTACTGTGGGAGTAGGTGTGTTTGCAATGTTGTACGTATGAAGATTCGATCATTACTTCGTAGACAGGAATATGCAACTTAACAATTTTTGTGGCAAATGTACTAGGCAAGCATGCGTAGCTTCTTTGCCCGATCCCAATCCTATGTTGTGGAGTGGAGTAGCCACGATGCTCCCAGGAGTAATCTGGATCCTCAGTGGATTCTCTTGGCGAATGTTACGGTGAAGCTTTTTGGATCCGAACGAGGGGCTTGCGAGATGTAGCCTCGGCCCGGGTTATGCAGAATGTTGCCAGTTGCATGCTCTTATCGAAAGACTAGCCGTCGTCTCTGTCGTATATACGTATGTATTAATGTGCGTATGTGTGTACTTTAGAGCGCTTTGTGAGAGCGCAGTTTTTGTCATTTTTGTTGATTATTAATTGTCATTCAGTCGATTTTTTTCTTATGAATACAATTTTTTTATTTATATGCGTTTAAGTATATTTGTTTTCGGTTTTAGCTGTTTGCAGTAACTCGTTGTCACATCTGCAGCCAGGATTTTAGAAAGGGGTTCGCAGCGTATTATAAAAATTTCGAATCGGGTTGTCTATTACTTAACTGAAAAAGTTTCTGTAAAAACCGCCTGGACGAAAATCCCAAGGGGTGCGGATCGACCAGTAGCCTCCGTGTCTACACAGGTACTCGCGCTATATATACATCTTGAGTAGTAAAAGTGTAGTAGCTGTCGTATAAAAGTAAAAAGTATAGTTTGGTTTGATTGACTGTGCACTCAAAATTCCATGCTTAGTCTCTAAATGGTGTTTATCTATGCAAAACTGTAAATTAATAGGGCCTAACTCTTCAACGTGGATAACGCCGTCGGCGTAGCGTTTTTGTTTGTATTGCTTTTAAATTTGTGGTTTCTGTAATTTGGTAGAATTTGAGTTATTAGTATCAACAATGTTATGTATGTGTGTATTTGTTGTATGTAGCGAGGGATCGCAAGTGTTGCCTATAATCTTAACTGTGTGTAGCGTGTACTACTAATTTGTTAATTGGCGACAGGTGCTACACTCTGTTGAAAATACGGCGCTTGTAGTTTGTATTAACGCATTGTATGCTGTTTTGTATACCGTGTAAGCAGCAGTCCGCATACTCCTATTTTCATCAAAGGACCGTATTCAAAACACTACATCATATTACATGTTGATGAAACTTGTTTGGTTGTTTTATTATGCTCCTAGGTTTCACTTGGAAGAAAGGTTTTTTGAAGAATTATATATATTTGATAGCGAAGGCTGGTGTTTTCAATGTAATCATTGTATAATCAGTGCGATGCTGTCTGTCTAAACATTTAGGAATATGTTAGGACGAATCACGTCACAGGTAGTTCTGATACTGTAATGACCCGAATAAGAGGGGTCCCCATTTTGAGTCTCAATCAATAGGAGTCTGTATCCCTAATAAGAGTCCGTAAGCGGTAGAGTCCCTAAACTCTAATTAGAGTCCATAAATATAAATTATCTCTAATTGTAGTGCATGACTCCATGACCAATTAGTGTTGAGTTCGAATCTTTAAACCATACTTAAGTTTTGAACTACACTCCTAAGTATAATCTTGCATTATCGCTTAAGTTTTTAATACGAGACAAATAAAAATTAAATTCAACGGATAGTTGCAATACCGGATATATATCAGTAACGAAGTGTGGCGGAGGGCGAATTAAAAAGCAGTCCGAACCCAATAACAGGGGGTGCCCTCACTCTTGGGATGCTAAATAAATATAAGTCCCCCTCTTATTCGGCTCCCTATAGTACCAAATATTGGCGCGGTTGACTCGGTTAGAGAAATGTGTAACAAAGCTGTTCTTCGCAATCGAAAATCGTGCGACCCAAGTTCGACCGAAACGTGTTTGCAAACCGGCACCGGCTAAAACAGAACTTCCGGTCGTGCTCTGGTATGAGCTATATTATACGCCTTTCGCTCGTAAATATGACGACAACGTTTAAAGTGTCACATTGAAGGTGTACCTGTGCATTTTCAATGCAGTGTTTGGTGATGGCAACGTATATATTACATAGTTTTGCATATACTTATCGTGTATATATTGTCCAATCGCGATCATGAATGCTTTCGCTGCAAGTACAGTTGCATTATTGAGCATGGCTTTGAAATTTTGCCATATTTTTGAAAATTATACAATTCTTCAGAAAATTCGGCGAAATCATTTTTGTGATCATGTCGTGCGTAATTCACATCAATGAGTAAATTATATTTGTTTTTTGAAATTGAGTAGTGAGTGATGTTAAAACAAGTTATTTTCGTTATATATACTGTTCAACTGGGGTTCTACCGCAAAAGAGCTCTAATCAGGATACAACCGGAGATCTGTTTCCGGCCCCGGTAAAATTCCTTTGGGAAGTTTCTACAATCTGTTCTCTTTACGTTCAAAATCAGTCATAAACCACGTGTATATCTTGTAATTTTTTTGTTGCAGATATGCTACAATTCTCCGAAGTGAAATAAAAATTACGAAATACATCCAAAATCTTAAAAAATTTCGATGCATCCGCGTTTTTTCTTTAAGAATTTAGAAAGTCGGTGAATATTTGGATGCCGCAATTGTGTTAGCGAACAAATAGGTAAAACATCTTTGAAATTTTTATACATTCAATATCCGTTTCAGTTATTTTAATCGCGATCCGTTTCTGTTATTTTACTATCCGTTCACTAATAGGGTGTAAACGGATATCCGTTTCCGGCAAAAATCGGTGTCCACGTCCGTTGGAAATAACGCAAATGCTTGTGTTTTTACACGTTTCAAATATCGCATAAATGCTAAACCAAGCTGCGAGTAATGCTTAACCGACGGTCGCAACTAGTAACTGTAGTAGTGCTGTCGGCGCATTTGAAAGCAAAGTGCCGTTTTTACACCATTTAACTTCTGAATAATGCTCACAAGCAAGGTGGAAAATTATGAACGTCAAAATCTGTGTAGACAGATAAAATAACGGAAACGGATAGTGATCAAAACGGAAACGTTAAAGAAAAATAGCGCCGAAACTTACACGATTTGAGATGAATTTTGTAATTTTTACGAGATATATGGAAAATGTTACGTTGGCCCATGTATAGAACTAGGCCGGATCGTTTTTTTTTCTGGGCTGTAGAGTCAGTTTAAGCTTTAGACTCACTTTTTTGCTTAGGCTTAGGAGCAAACTCATCCATTCGCTTAGGCTTAGGAGCAGGCTCATCCATTCGCTTAGGCTTAGGAATATTCTTTACTGTACCGGCATTGTTCTATATGTTGGTACTATACGGTCTGCACGACCCCTGTTTGAAGTTTTTGCCAAAGCTAATGACCACGCCGGGAATCGAACCTCGGCCCTCTTGCGCTCGAGCCAAGCATGCTACCACTACACCACGCGGCCATTGCAACAACTTCTTATACCGGTATATGTGCACAGGCATGCATGGCAACATTTGCTTTACATACACTTACGTGCACATATACCGACATCCCTCTTTTTTACAGGCGGTCGTCCCGGACCGTGAATCCAACTACCCGAATTCATGGGCTTGCTGTTTGCAGTGCCCGTCTCGGTGGGACCTCCATGTTGGTACTATACGGTCTGCACGACGCCTGTTTGAAGTTTTGCCAAAGTTAATGACCACGCCGGGAATCGAACCTCGGCCCTCTTGCGCTCGAGCCAAGCATGCTACCACTACACCACACAGTCATTGCAACAACTTCTTATACCGGTATATGTGCACAGGCATGGCAACATTTGCTTTACATACACTTACGTGCACATATACCGACACTATACATTGGCCGTTATTTTTAGGGGCGTAACAGTAGATTATGCGTATTCAAGCCTAAGCGTTCCAAAAATTTGTTCCTATAAGCCTAAGTCTATTAGCCTACTGTATTGACTCGAATAAGAGGGGGTCCCCATTTTGAGTACTGGAGTCCCTAAACCCTAATTAGAGTTCATGAATGGCGATTACCCCAATTGTAGTGCGTAAAATGACTCCAGGACAAAAGAATATTGAGTTCGAATCTTTAAGGTGTACTTAACCCTTTCTCACATGAATATTTTCTATTTTTCCTGAGACTTACTTTTATGCTAGGATTCGAACTCCAGTGACTGGAGTGAGAGGAGTATACCATCACCACTGAGCTATAGGAGCTTGACGCTCGAGCCCGAGGGGGCTCTCACGTCTTGTGGGGATTTAGTACTATGTATACGTGTTGTAATTGTTAAACACGGTGCGATATATATTATTTAACGTATATACACTGCAATGAGTTCCCTATAGGCAACTCAATGTGAGAAGGGGTTAAATTTTGAAAGTACATTCCTATAACCTTGCATGATCGTCCAACTAAACGTTTAATTTAACGGACAGTTGCAGTACTGGATATATCAGTATTAACCAAGAATAACAAGGGGGGTGGGAACCCTCTAGAAAGGCCAAATAAATATCAGTCCCCCTCTTATTCAGGTCACTACAGTAAGCAAATGTAATCTAGAAGCTAACCCGAGTCTTTAAGCCCACCAGAAACCTGGATGCCTCTTAAAGTAACATGGGCCAGATAACCAGGGTGCAACCGGAGCCGAAGGTCAACAAAACTTGCCGGAGCCGGCGAGGCGAAATTCGGAGCCGAAGGTCAACAAAACTTGCCGGAGCGGGCGAGGCGAAATTAGGTACTAAAATTGATGGTTAATTAGCAAGTTTTAGCCAATATCTGCAATGTTATGTTGTTTCGTTTTACGCTAGTTTTAAATTAAACGTTTTCTTGTCTTGTATCAGACTCAAAATGGGGACCCCCTTCTTATTCGGGTCACTACGTAAACAGATAAATTTAGCTAAATTATGCAAAATTTTACTACTGAAATTGCCGGAACTTTCGGCAAAATTTTAACGGAGCTGGAGGTCGATTGTTCTCCAAGTAACTTTTGAGGGACCGGAGCTTGTATTCTGTGCATGTATAAAACGCTCAACCTTAATGTATACGAACAATTTATAAGTTTTATTTTATTTTAATTAATGCATGCGAAAATATTAACGAGAAGCCAGTGTATTAAGTCGATGCGCCATAAATTTACGCAATTCCTAGAAAACTGTTGCATTTCGGGTAATTTCAATGTTAGACATTGTCACACAAGACATCGTTTCGAAGTGCACAGACCTTGTAACACGAGCTTCATTAAAACACACAATGTGCCATTAATATTGCCACGCTAAACATACAATTAAATATCGTGTTACTGGTTTATACTGGTCATATGTTTTCAAACAAAACGTCATCTTTGTGCACAAAGTTTCGGTTTAAATCAACACTGTTTTTAGACCCGATTCTCACACGAAACGCAAATATTAAAGTTGGACTTGACGTTCACTAACCCTGTCTGTGCTCTATGGGTTAAGTTTTGCCGAAATAATTGCGCGTACAAAGTAAACAGGAACTTTTAGACAATGTTCTCAAAGCAGGAACTTTTGGACACTGTTCTCAAAACAGAGTGCATATGATTGAAGCAAATCTGTTAAACAGTATAACAATACGCAACTGTAACAAACAAAATGAACAAACTAACAAAACAACAAAAACACTATTTACATTTACATCACAAATATTTAGTTTTTATAACTCGCTTAAATAAGTATATGCCAAGCTATTCCACCGCTCAAATTATTCGTCTATGTATAGTCGTATCCGCTGCACTTCTACCTCTGAGACTGCAAAATATATTCGTTATTTCTACCGTAGTGCCCACCTTCTGAAGCCAATAATTGTTTGCTAGATAACTTGCAGGGTGCGACCTGATATGAATTACCGGAATCAGATAGTGAATTTTTTACCGGAACAGGATACCACCAGATATATATAACATCTTTAGACGTACTTGAGCAGCATTAAGTTTTGAGACTAAATACGGACAGCGGATTTTCTCCGGATATTGAATCGAAGTGGGATATCCAGCTGCTCCGTACTAACTTACTACTCATTTTCCGTACGATATCTACTGCTTCTTATTTAACTGATAATTAATTCTTCTGTTGGCTCACGCTCAGACAACAATTACTCGAAGCTACTAGAAACTGTGCCCGAATCACATTTTCGTGGCACAATTTGCTGCACAGGTAAACCTGGACCAGTTGCTCAGTACCCTTCAAACGACAAGTACACACGTATATATGTATTCACTACGTAAATTGCATACGTTGGCATTGTTTAGTTTTGTGAAATTTCTGTAACCCATGTATCCCCTACCTTCTGCAAAGAAAACAATTCGTGTCAAGTTTCGCTGTTGGCCGAATGAGGTGTGGGCCAAGTGAGAGTGAGTACGCGATTGGCATTGAACTGCGTCAATATCAAAATCTGTTAGTTGATTGTCGAATAAAGAAATTCCTGAAAAGGGAGGCTACGCAATATCTAATAATATTTGTGGTTTTCATTTCTGTTGGGGTTAGGCCTGAATGGCCCCCATTGGGTCCGCCAGTGGTACTATATACCTCATACGTACTATAACTACTTCTACTGCATATACATTAACGTCAATCAGAATGTGTATACGCTATATTATCTATTGCGTTTATCGATATATACAGATTAAAAACATCAACTACAAACACAACAAGCATCTTGTCTTAAAACGGCAGCAATCTGACATCACCACAGCAAAACTGTTTTTATTTTTTAACTATGTACGTATTATATTGCGCAGGCTACCCTTGAGTATCGTATTATATCTTATATACACAGATATGTGAGTGTGTATAAAAGATTTTGGCTACAAAAACACACGACGTAAATAAGCCGATGTAAAACTACGCAACTGACTGGCAAAACACACAAGTTAAAAAACCTTGAAACATAAACGTAATGGTGCCTTGGCGTTGCTCCAGATCTAAATTATTTGTTACGTATAGTATATAACTAGTTCCTGTATCACGGCTCATACAGTTAAGAGCCCCGCTATAATCACCGTGCGTCTAGTGCATAACTGTTCGGTACACATGAGGTACGGTTAACGCACGCCTCACTCAGCCTTAACCGATTGATGCACGGTTAATGCACGCTGAAGCATGCCTTAATTGTGTATCAAATATGCCGACCGAAAACCCCACCCAGCATGGCTGTATACGAATGAAAGCAAATTTAAGATAACATTAAAATATAACCCACACCAGGTTTAGTTTATAAAATTTTATCACGCCACGTGCAAGTTTTTTTCTGGTTCCACAATTTTTAATGCTAATTCAGGTTCGTAACCACTAACCAGGACGGTTAACGTAAAACCCCCTAAGACATCCAGTAAAGTTTTTCCTTATGGGTATAAACTCAAGTTTTTAACCCTCTGCTGATTTATAGTACTCAAAGGGTCATGCTGTGCAATGGGGCCAAAGTGAAATTTAAATTTCTTTGCAGGAATAGAATGGGTATGAGCATACACGTTGGCACAAATCGGTATGAAAGAACTTAAAAAATTACTAAATTTTGTCGAGTAGTTACAATCGATATTCCCCTTTAAGGTAACAATTAAAGTTCCCTTTAGGTGAAGGGGCGGAAAACTTGACTTGATCCGCAAGTTCGGTATGCATACAATATCCGGTATCCGGTTCCGTTGGGGGAGCCGGATACTCTGATGAACTCTAACCAGTGCTGATCCATGTTACTTCTACTAGGGTCGCCCGGTTTTTGGTGGCACTGAAAGAGTGGGTTTAGATTTTCGATCATATATTTACTTATATGCTTTCGACTATGCTTAACCTAAAGTTACGGCCCTAAAAGTAACATTGGCCTCAGTGCCCATGCCTGAACAACTCAGAATATAAACCGGAACCGCCACCCATTCCCACTATCGCAGAGTTTGGCATCACTTTTTGTGACTACTATTTGCGAGACAGCCCCTAGCACCGCATATACGTAGTTACATTAAACGAACGAACACCACCACCACCACAAGACCAACAACAACAACAACAACAACAACGACAACAACAACAACAACTACAACGGGTTGTACTGTTTTGCTTGCGAGTGTTTATTACAAGCCCTTGATAGTCATTTTTGTACGGAAATTCTCAACACAACAACAACGTGAGCGTTGTCCAATAGAGATAAACATAATGCTAACGTGCATAATAAATAAGCATAAACATACACACATAACCAACCACACTATAGATCTGGAAGAATTAAATAACTATACGGGCGTACAAAAACTACACAGCGCACAAACAGTGTCGGGGGGTTAGCATTCGACCTTGTATGATATTTATGCACGGGTTGTTAGGAAACTTATTAGTTGTCAAACACAAGAAAGCGCACTTCGAAATTGTTACAGAACGTTACTTCTTTCTCAAAAATATTGGCAACTCCCGGATGCAGCGATGACAGTTTTCAGTTAAATTATTGGCTATAATAGTAGAAGAAATGTAATAACAGCGAGCTCATCTTAATACCCTGCTCTCAGTTTGATTCGCATGACGACGAGCGCCGTCTAATATTATTCTCAGCGGCACAATTTCAGCTAACTCGCAACTCAATATAAAAACAATCATAGTACCCGTTTCCCTACCACCCAACTCAAGCGGTACGTGGTACATCTCCCCGGCAAATACCAGAAAATGGCTATATACAATACGTACTCCAAAATCGCCGCTACTTTATTAAGTGTATACGCAAAGTTTCATTAAGTGTACTATACAACCTAAGCTATTCGCAGAATACTCCACAAAACCGACCTGCATGCCACAGTATAGAGAACACAACTCATATAGGCCCCAGGCTAACCTGCTATTCAATCCAATTGCTAATTGGAAAGGACAATATATTTTATGTAACAGCAGTTTAACATAGGCTAAACTGCTATTGAACTTAATGGACGGACATCCACCGTTCGACCATAGATTTCGATTGTTTTATCTAGGGAAATAGGGAGCAGGGATGGGCGGTCTCGGTCTCGCTTTTTTCAGTCTCGGTTGTTTCAAACCGAGACCAAACGCCCCCTCCGGTTGCTTAAAATTCTACTTTATGAAAGGAAACCCAAACACTTCGATTTTTTTAGGATAAAGCACAAATAGTTGCATTTTCGCGTTTAAGACATTTTAGGCGTCGTGTAAAAATGGGCGTTTAAAAATTGACTGAGACCGAAAGTCTCGGTCTCTATTTTTTGACCGAGACCGCTCATCTCTGACAGGGAAACTGCTGAATTACAGTATGTATGTCACATGCATTGGCCCATAGGTAGCATGGCAACGCTTAATCCTGTCAGCACAAGAGTCGTGTAATACTTACATAGCTACAAAACACGTCAGGACTACTGGGGTGCAACTACGTTTCGACACTCGTGCCACATGGCAAAATTTACTGACTGCACCAGATTCTTAGAAAACCGTGACAAAATATAAAGTTCTTTCTTAATCTGACAATGTGGATCTCATCTAGGGACATGCGTAACCAAGATTTTGAGAACAGGAGGGTTACACGAAAACATCAACGGGGGTTTCCGAAGAGTGGTTTTACCTCTAAACATACCATGGCTACGTTCTTGATGACATCTGTATATTCTTGTATGCATATACCAGGACTAAACGGTGACATGTAAAGGGTGGAGGGTACGTTTTTCACAAAACCGGAGCTAATACTGGTTTCATAGCAGGTTGGCAAAAAGAATTTCTCGGTAGCACCATTTTTCGCTTTCCGGCAATTTCTTCAAATTCCGGTTGCGGAAAATTGTAATTCCGGTTACACCCTGTTAACCAGTCGTAGTGGGACTACATTTATTGAGCGAAGCTCGAACACACGTAAGCAATTAAGGTAATATGCAAATTAGTTAATAGCTAACAATTCAGTTAACGGTTTTGGAGGTTTGTAAACAATTTATTCAAACTCCTCGCACCCAAAAACCTTCAGTAAACCTTAAAATTATTGAAATTATGCAAATTAGCTATTAGCTAACTATTCAATTACCGGTTTTGAAAGTTTGTAAACAATTTATTCTGATTCGTCGCACCCAAAATCTCTTTAGTGCTGAAATTAGATTGCTTTTAACCTTAATAATTAGTGAAATATTGTAAAAAGTCCCAATTTAGGTTTATAAACTATGCTAATATGCAAATTATCTATTAGCTAATTACTGAATTATCGGTTTTGGAGGTTTGTAAAAAGTCTATTAGATTCCTTGCACCCAAAAACGGTTTAATGCTGAACTAAGATTGCTTGTATATAACTGTAATAATTAGTGAAATAATGTAGAAAGTCCTAATTTAGGCATAACGAATTATGAAAATTAGCCTGTAGCTAATAAACGGCTCAAAATATGGAAAGAGTGGCGAACCCAGGAATTTCGGGCCTTTTCCGTTATCTCCCTGGCCCGCAGGTAGATTGCGCTTCCTTGGATTATCAAAATCTAAAGTACAGTAGATAATGTGGATACCTATCTCTCAGGGTTCCAACAGGAATTAGTTTTGCCGGAACAGGAACCGGAATTTGAAATAATACCGAATCACTTTTGGAGTTTTAGAAAACATAGCCAAAAATTGCTTAAGTAAATTTTGAGCTATTTTACAATCAAGTTTTGCAAAAACACATCACAGCTTATAAACAAGATTGAACTTACTGCAAAAACACTCATTTCGAAATAACAATTTTTCAAAGACAATGTTTAGACTATTTAAAAGATTATAGATAATTTGACACCAAACCGTAAAAATTCCGGTTCCTGCATCTTTAACTGCAGGAACAGAAACAGGAGCCAGCTCGCCTTGTTGGTGGAAAGGCGGGAAGGCTAAAAAATTTTCAGGAGGGGCACACAAGACGTACAAACAAGGTTGAAAATTTTTTAGGCGGGGCCAAGGGGAGTATGTCCGCATCCCCCTGTTCACGACTATGTTACGAACTGAGAACAATCAACTGAATCATCGTGCGAAATTTGTCCACATCGGTCGTTTGGCTCGTACTATGCACAGAATATAAGCAATGGCAGTCGTCTAGTCACGCGCCGTAACAAAATATCAATCAATACGTATAATACGTATATGTGAACGTATATACTTATACACATTATTTACGCACGTTGTATGTGCATACATACAGCATTTATATATAAGTGTATAGATTGAACACTAAACCCAAGCAAAACACTTTAGTTTTCTTGGTAACAATCTTAACTAGATACCAAAGTCGCCCCGGGTTGGCCGGGAACTTTACTGGGGCCGAGGCCAATGGATCTCTGTATTATATGTATTCCGTTTTGTCGCTGTGAAAGAAACGCCGAACCGAAGCAACGTTGTCAATATATATAATACATATTGGAAATTCAACGTTACCATACGTATGTTAAAACTGAATTTTACAAACAAAAAATGCATGAACGTCTGTATACAAACGAAGCAATTTGAACCCATGCACTAAGCAGCGATACCTATTGCCAGGGATGGAAGTTTCGGTCTCGGCAAGTCTCGGAATTGGACAGGTCTCGAACTCGGTCTAGGTTTTTTGAACAAAAAACGAAAAAAACCGCGAAGAAAAAATATGAAGAACAGAAAAAACTACAAAACCCGATTAGAAACAAATTATTTTGAAAATTTAATTTTTTTCGGTGATATCAAAAATTGGCCCAGAAAACCGAGACCGCGCCTTGCTGCCTATTACACGCGATGTAAATACCTCAGCACGTATTAAGAGTTTGAAGGGTCTGAGTAATAGGTTGCAGCCAATGGTTGTTGATACTACGTTTCACAAACGATGATCCATCTCAGTACGATACCGTATGGTGACGGACGGCGCCGGACGTCATCAACAGTATAGCGTCAACCTAAGCGTAGCGTGATCCCAAACTTTGCGTTACCTAAGTATTGAAAAAAAAACTAGGAATTTCTTAAAATATGGTGGAAGACCACAAGAGCCAAAATATAATAAAATATATTAACGTGCTATTACACGTTGCCAACAGCCGCTTGTAGAAAGCGCATAAAACATAGGAATACGATACAGGTTTCTTCGGCGGAGGTATATTTTGGCATTTAGTAACCTGTGTGCAGAGGTTTGATTACAATGCCGGTTCCACAGGTACAACATAACATATGAATTATAAAACATAATATGTTCACTCGCTACACAGACAGATACGGATGTTCCACAAGTTAAATAAGCTTTACCCCTCCAGCAAGCATTACTATATTTGGGAATTGGCGTAACATAATAAAACTGGTTTTAGTGACGTATTACCATCTGAAGAAACCAAAGTGTAACCGGAATGCAGGATACGATACTGAAATCAGGTATTTTATTTTTCACTACCCGGTTCCTGTAATACATCCGGCATTTTTTCACCGGAATTTCCCGGTATTGAAATTTTCGTATCTTATTTTCTAAAAAGGTCTGAGCGTGCATTGTCAAAATTTTAATTTGTGTCACACACACTCCACAATTTATCATGTTTTCCAGCTACTGCATTTGTTTTAGGATGTTGGCATTCTAAATGGTGTGTTTACACATACGTAGGTTTCAATTTTCAATGATGGCCGAGTGCATAAAGGAAGAACCAAATGTCTCATAAGTACATATATAAAACGCCCCGGTTCGGACAAATGTTGGAGATGTGTCTTCAAGATTTAATTCAGTCATTCCTGCGAAGCCGGATTTGAATTAACTTCTATGTTGGTAGCAGCTCAAGCATACACTTTGATTAGGTTGAGTTAATTATTAGATGTTCTACGCGATTTCCGAACTGTTGTAAATAAACTAAAATGTTCGTCGTCATTTAATTAAGTAAAACTCTCCGAAATTCACTAAAAATGCATCATTGAAAGTGAATTTAGTTTTTGTTGAAAATGAGGATCTACAACACAGAAAAATTAGGTAATAATTTTACGTCGTACGTATCGCTAATAATAATTGAATTATTTTCCCATTAAAAGCGATAAAATACTTTAAAAATGAATTTTTCGGTACCAAGTATGTTTTGTTGTCCAGTTTCGGTACCGGTATTTTTTAACATCCCGGTTTTGGTATTTTACACTTTCGGTTGCACCCTGGATGCAGCCTTTAACTAGTTCTTACGCTAAACCAAACATAAGTATATAATCCATAACATTCTACAAAAATACCTCGGAATACAGCCTCAACTTACGGTTGCGCTACTTTTGTTGACGGACGGCGCCTTGGCCCGGATGTACTTGCACATTTCGCCTACCAAGACAGACAGCGAATCACATTTTTACTTTCGGTAATGGTTGAAAATTAACCGAGAAGTCTCGGTAGGTTCGGTATCGGTCACGCTTTTTTGACCGAAACCGCCCATCCCTACGGATGGCGCCGTTCGGACGACGCACGGTTACGAACGTCAAGTATAGCACAGGCCTTAGGCTCAGGAAAATAATATACAGGGAAAATTGTGGTTTTTATTCACACTGGTGTGCCGTGAAAGTTAACAAATACCAAATTAACTAAGTTAACTCAAATGTAGTAAATCACGGAATGTTTATGTCATCATGTTTCACTATATATCATTCAGTCACTAAAAACAACCGATTTTTTCGCAGTACAATGAATACAGTGAATCGTTTACCAATTTAATCGATATTTTAGTATGAAATCTGATACATGTCCTTTATAGTAATAGCACTGGATTTTGCACATAAGTAAATATACGTAAATTATATTTAGAGCATCACATTGCTAATATTGTTTGTAGCCAGAATTTCTGAATTTCATGTTCAACCACCAGAAAAGGCCAATCTAAATTCTAAATACAAAATAGTCCGTAGAAACGTATTGACAAAGGCCTGTCCTGATTTATTAAAGCTTTTTAGCAGCCATACTAGCCTCAGTTCATTTCCTTTAAGAATGTTTCTAAGTAACGTCCCCATTGATATAAGACACATCATTGTCTTTCGATCTACCAATACGACGACGGCTGATTGGGTCCTCAGTAAACGATGTCCACTGTTTAGGAACTATACCATCACCAGGTGTTCCTGTAGACGAATGGTCAACTTCACAGGTAACACCAGTTCCACTTGGTGTCTCGGCACCAAGTTCGCCGAGCTCAAACCCGCTAAACTCTGCTTTCTTCGTTGTAGGTGTCTGCGGCGAACGCTCATTCTCACAAACTCTAGTGCCACTATAATCCTGCTGCTCAGCGCGTTGAAAAGGCAAACACACACTGCCCAAATGTAACGTCGTGCTCGCTTGGCGACGATTACCATTATTGCTATCTGTAACCAACCATGACCGTAAATTTTCACGCGGGTCAGTTTCGGAATCGTGTACCAAAACTCTAGCAGTACTTCTTTTCACGCGTTGTGCTACTGACGGTACCATCCTTCTCGACTCTCGCTGATCATATCGCACTTTGCCTGGTGTGTCCTTGGTCTCTCCCACCATCCACCGTATACTGCCCGTACTACCGCCTACAGGTTGATCATAACTATCATCAATCGTAATTGTTGCGGTTGTTGCTGAGTCACGTTTGCTGCAAGTGTTGTTTCTATTTCCAGTATCGCTTCCACTGACGTCATCACTGCAACCGAATGACATCATCGAATCTACCGTTGGTGTTGTTGCTGCTGCGGTAGTTTTACCAGCAGTCGTGAACGTTGTCGCCAATCGACTACGACGATAGAATAATGGCGGCGGTAGGGTATCGAGTCGTGTGCCTCGATGTCTACGTAGCAACAGATTGCCAGTGTCATCACCGCAGGACACCACTCGACAATCAGCGCCGGCAACAAAGCCGTTGGCTGGACGGTTGCGTCGAGCGACTGTTGGTGATAACAACGGTGCTGCAGTAGCGGTCGCCATTGTCACGCCATCATGTTGCGGTTGATGTCGCCGCCACAGGTTACCTCCATAGCCGTTGTAATCAGCTGTTACAGATCTAGAAGCCAACGACACATTTAGTGGTGAAGATCGTTGTCGACGAGACGTCGTCATCGCATAACCGTGGTCGGATTTGGTCAATGCCGGCTGTTCTTCAAATACAGTAATTGGTGGCCACAGTGAGCCGTCATAACTAGCAGAATCGACACCGTTTGTGCTATTATTAATGGCTGCGGCCGCCACAGTGGCAATGCCGCGACGTACAACTCCAGTAGTGTTGACTGACGTTATAGTAGCAGAGGAGACGTTTGGATCACAGCTATTGCCAAAACCATGAACGGATGACAAACAAGTTGTTGGCAAAACCCGTGTTGCGGTTGTTGTTACAGCTGTTGCAGCAGCATTCCGTACAGTCGAATAGCAACAAAACAACGGAGACGATGATGGCGATGGCGAACAAGTTGAGCCAGCAGCATTCGGTTTGACACCAGATGGATGCAGCGGCTTGCGCAGGGATAAATCTTCCCAAAGCTCACAGGATTGCAGCAACGATTGCGACTGTGAAGGAGCGGCTGAAAATTTGTCTCGTTGTAGCCCGACGTTGGAGGACGACATCGGTGAATGTTGTGGCAACTGCTCACATGTTTCCATATTTTTAGTAACGGCGGAGTTTTGATCACCGGTCATTTTTGCTAGAGCATCAATTGACGCTGAACACTGATTCAGCAATGGGTCGTGGTGATTACCAATTATATCGATATGCGTAGGCGATATCAGGTCTCGTCCATTTGAGTTTTGCTCTAGTAGCAAAGCTTCATCAAACGGCGACGCGTTGTCGATACATTGCGGTGAGATCTGAATATCGGGATAGCTACAACCATTTGTCGCTTTTACGTTTGAACCCCGCGGGTACCGCGGTGGAGATACATTTGCGCTAAGAGAGATCGACGATAGCGACTCCGGTTCAGGACTGACCACAGTTTCGTCGTTTGCTTGTGGCCAGCCCGTATCAGTCCTTGCGCCTGCAATACTTTTCGCAAGATATTCTGAATTTGGAGTAGTAGCGACAAAGTAGCTTGAAATTGCACGCTGGTGTCGTCCATGTTGTTGTTGTCGGCGTTTACGGGTGTACCTACCAATAGAAACGGTGTTTTTCAGTGCGTCCACTGTTGTTTCTGACGCAGCCAATGAAATCGCATTAGAAGATTGTTTTCTGCCAGTTACTACATCAGTCTGTCGTGTTGACGGAGTAGTTAACCATCCAAAAGGTCCCGCTGCGCCCTGACAACCCGCTGCAGGGAGATTATTACCGCGAGCTAATACCAAATGAGGAGCCACAGGATTCGTTGACTTTGAAAGTAGTGTTGTTGTCGCTGTTACTGACGCTACTGATTTTACAAAACCATATTGGGCCAAGCTGTCGATCGATGCAGTACTCGCAACACGCAAACACTGCTGAGACAGCGGTATTCCTTGCCGTTTTGATGTCGCAGCACACGTTTGCTGTTGTTGGTGTTGTTGCTGCTGCTGATAATACTCCTGAAATTGTCGTTTGCTAACCGCCGATTCAGAAAGTGACGAGTTTCCACCACTATCTGTTGCAACACTAGCGCCAACATACCGACTCCATGGTGATGTCAAAGTTGATGCCGATGAAACCAAAACTTGCGGCGTTCCAAACGCATCGTAAAGCGTCACAACAGACGAATTTTTCGGCGGCAATAAGCTGCTACTATACGACGGTACAGATGTTACCCAATTTGGACTATCAGAGCCAGGTTTTACGGTGCCTCGTATCACACTGCTACCGGCTGAACTGGTATTGTTGGTTCGAATACGATGCTGCTGCTGATGCCATAAAAACCGCGGCGACGGCCGATTTGTTGAAATTGTCGTGCTCGCATTATACACTGTATTACGTTGCCATCGAGCGACTGCCGCTATAGAGCTAGCAGTACCACCAGCACTAGCCGCTTGGTGTGACCGCGAGAACATCACCAACGGTGGCCGATGTAGCGGAGTACGACGTCGCGGTTTCTCAAGCTGTGATATGGCGGATGTCTCTGCAGTTTGTGGATCGTTGGTGCGGCGTCTACGACCGCCGCCGCTACGAGTAGACCGAGACCACGCATGGAGCGGCCGTTGCTTAACCGTATTGCTATTAGAAGCTGCCGTTCGCCCAAAGCAATGACGCCGTTTACCAGAACACGAAACTTCACGAACTTCACTAGTGGCATTATCGCCACTGACAGTCGGTGCAACCAACGACGCAACTCGAAGACTTGTATCGACGCCGCATTGAATAGCGACGCTTGCAGTAGTCGTGTGCTTTGGACTTCCACTGGAGCCATTACAATTCTCACCCCCTTCGCCAACAGAATGTGACATATTGACGACCTCATTAGTAGTACTGCTGGCGATAGTAGTGACACACTTACGCGGCGACACCGTAAGGACATACTGAGACGTAAATGACTGTGTGGCATTTACCGATGATGACGCCACTGGATATGATGCAACGGCGACGGAGGTGTCGTTTCCAGCATCAGGACATTGTGTAGTGGTGTTTCCATTTGACATCATCTCCGACAAACACCATCCGTTCCTCGCGTTTCCATCCCCACGATTCTTGCCGGAATCCGGCGACGCCAAACAACGTCGCGCTAACGACGGTTGACGGTTGCTCACACTGCCGCCATTGCTACCGCAACGGCTATTCGTTGCCGACGGCGGTGTGTTTAATAACGGCGACGCACGGTCTTTAACTGCGCCAAACTTGACTATGCTATCATCAGCGCAAGCATCGTCATTCCGTGAATTCGCCGATAGTCCACCTTTTCGTATACTATCCAGCAGCGTTTTAGGTGTTACTATGACAACGTTTGACTGCGGGCCGCGCGACAGCTCATCACCACTAATCCCGCCAGCATCACCACCAGTGGCTACCACTTGTCGCGTTAATGCTTCTGTTGACTCAGACAAAGGTTTGTTACAATCTGATGATGACCTTTCGATGTAACCAATTCCTGTCGAACAGCTAGTAACATTGTTGTCACCATCTGCGCTAAAGCCCTTACGTAGAACTAACGTAGGGGAGGCGGACGTGGGCAGGGCTGAAACCGGCAGCAACGCTGAGCGCCGGTCCTTGGCCATTATCAATTGCTCGAACGCTGACGCACCCGTATTCATGAAATGCTGAAACAAGTAAAATAAAGTGTTAAATAGGCAGATGGTAGTCGAGGAGGCCATGATGTCGTGCAAAATTACATTTAAACGTTTTACAACAGTAAAAATATCAAGAGTGCAACTGGAATTCAGGTTCCCAGTGTCAAAATTGAATAATATTCTCGGTGGTAAAAATTTGTACTCCAAAAGTGAAACTTAGTTTTCCAATTCCAATTTTTATTTTCGATTTATTCCGAACGAGCACATCGCCAAGGATAGGAGTCTCCGTTTCCGTGGTTTGGAATCGAGACTAGAAGTCGAGGATTTAGCAAATGTATGAAAATTTCGCTGTGAATCTTGAATTTTCAGTGTTACGCAATAATTCTGAGGAGATATTAAAAAACAACACATAAAACTGTGCAAACACTCAAAACTTCGAAAAAAACATTAAAAATAATTTAGTTTGAAAATTTTAAACTTTTTCCGGGGATAGCAACCAAGAGTTTTATCTTAACATAAAAATAATTTTTTGTAACTGTAATTTTTCACTATCTGAACCTGGTAAAAATTTTGTGTTGCTTTCACATTCCAGTTCCACGTCCGTTATTTTTAATTCCGGTTACACCCTGAATACATCATAACAAAATGATTATATATGGTAACTTTAGTTAAAACACCACAGTAGACATGAGCTTTATACGACCAACAACGACGACGTGCTCTATTTTTGTTATCAGGATATCGCTTATCACTCGCTGAAGAATCGCCAACTTTTACGCAAATAAAATATTGTCAGCAAAACACCTAACCTAAGGCGAAATATAATCAGCTACTTACCTAAAAATTCTGGTCTCTGTTTTCTCTCTCTGAACTTTCTACGCATGAATATTGTGGTGTTTCAACTAAAATTATAGACGACAAAAATTATCTTGTTATAATCGTTTACGAACGCAAGATGTAATTTTACGTTTGCGAAACGTTGCTTTGGGCATGTTTTAATTACCAATAAACACTCATTGATTTCTTGCACCTCCTTGATTGCTTTGCTCGAGGCCCACATCATTGGCTGTACCGTGACGACTTACGTTAAGCTGAGAGAAAGTGACCACAGCCAGCAATATTTGAAACGCTATCCGGAGCAGTAGCGAAAGCATGGTAATTTCAAACGTACTAATGCATAATTGATATCGCATGACCAAACAGACACAGAGAACAAACTAATGTGATTAACTGATTTGAAACAATACAGAGCCAGATGAGAGGCAGTGGGTATGGGCAAGGTTGAAAGCATAAACGACTGAGAAATGGAAAAGCACAGTACCCAAAATCGAAAATAATTGAGAAATACGCAACGTCTATATGCAATCGGCTGCAAGTTTTGTAAAAACCTTTACTTCGCAGGTTATTCGGAGTTTTCGATATCTTTTGTTTTATAAACAACCTTTTTGCACACGTTCTGATATAAACGGGTTACATTACGCATAAACATTCAAAATTTTAACCATCTCCACTATGAACTAGATATGCCCCGGTGAGAACGCTTGATTTGTAGGGGCATAGCTTTATCACAATCTTTACATGACTCGATGCGTCTTGAAGAGCTGAAGAATCTGGTGTCTGCATCACGCAGAAATTTATAAAACCTGTATTTGTATTCATTTTTACGCTCAGTATTCCAATTAATGGAAAACCCCGGTTCGACTCAACATTTCTTTTGTGAACAAAAAACATCTTTTTTAGTAATAAACGACATGAATGGCCCGGTAATATCGGTTCGGGCGCCAGGGCCGTGTGCTGAGAAACCAGGTTGGCAATAAAGTTCGGATCCAATTTTAGATTCGGAAAAAACTAAATGTATGGATGGAATCATATTTGGATTCGGTTCTGATGATTCAACGGAATTTTGTTTTGATATTCCAAAATTCAAAAGTGTCTATTTTCTGCACAATATTAGGTCTGCTAAACGGCATGCCAAAAGGCTACAAATTTAATTTTCAACACTTTTATCTAAACAGTAAATTAAGGTATTTTACACTCAAGGTTAGGATTCGAAATCCAAAAAAGCGCAATGGATTCGGAATCGGTCCGATCGCGGGTTCGTTGGCAACCAGAATGTAACCCCTCTTACCAAAAGCCTGGCAACGCAAGTGCCAACACCGAAAATACAGGATCACTCAGACTCAGCCGTGGATACCGTACCTGAAACATCGAAAGATCACGCTTGCTAAGCAACGCTGTGACGCCTCCAGCAGTTACGGAAGTGGATGACCCGCATACACCAACAACTTTACCACATGCACTGCCCAATGTCATCTGGTTGAGTCCAGTTAGCTCCACATGAAACGTTGCCTCAACGTTTTGCACTAATTGCTTTTTGAGACGTTCCCGACGGATTACCATATAACATAGATTGCGCGCCTATATAAAATACAAATTTAAACCAGTCGTAGTGGGACTACATGTATTGAGCGAAGCTCAAACACACGTAAACAGTTAAGCTAATATGCAAATTACTTATTAGCTAACTATTCATTTATTGGGTTTGAAGGTTTCTAGACAATTTGTTCAGATTCCTCGCATCCAAAAACTTTCAGTAAACCCTAATAATTATTGAAATAATTTAAAAAGTCCTAATTTCGTCTTGTCAATTAAGCTAATATGCAAATCAGCGATTAGCTAACTATTCAGTTATCGGTTTTGGATGTTTGTACCCAAGTTATTCTAATTCCTCATACCTAAAACCCCTTTAGTGCTGAAATTATATTGCTTTTAACCTTAATAATCAGTGAAATATTGTAAACAGTCCTAATTTAGGCTTATACACTATGCTAATATGCAATGATCTATTAGCTAACTTCTTAATTATCGGTTTTGGAGGTGTGTAAACAGTCTATGCAGAGTCCTCGCACCAAAACCCTTTAATGCTGAGGTTACATTGCTAACTGTAATAATTAGTGAAATAATGTAGAAAGTCCTAATTTAGGCTTAATTAATTATGCAAATTCGCCTGTAGCTAATAAACGGCTTAAAATTTTAAAACCCCAATGCGAGGTCAACACCCCAGGATAATTGGCTTTCAAACAAAAAAGTTTTCAAAATCGATTTGAGATTCTTTTCGGACGGACAGACGGACGGACATCCACCTTTCCACCCCCGTGTACAAAACAGAACTGACTTCTAAACTTAAACTCCGAGCAGAACATCGGATTCAAATTCAGCAAACACTGAGTTCAGGAGTATTATCATAAACATTCAGTTAAATTGTTACTTGCTTCAAAATTTCAAAAAATGAAAACACAAAAATGTTGTCTGAAACAATGCTTTCCGCAAAAATACGTACCTTCTCCAAATTTTGACGCAACGAAATGAGCATGCGAACCCGTCGTACTACAGCGTTTTCTTGCATTTTCTCCATTGTTTTCTCAACGTTTTCGCGTTGCCGAAGCAATGGTTGATTGAAATTCGCCTAAAACTCCACACTATCGGTTCCAACAATGCTATGACACCGGCATTTCTAACAACTTAACAGTGCCGCGAGTGATGCCTTCTGACAAAATTATTTCTCCCGAGGAACACTCCCGCCGCACGGAGCAGAAATAGTACGTACAAAGTGCAAACTAAACTTGGGGGCAGGAATTTATAGGAGATCGACAATTTATTACAAACAGTGTTAAAATTAACTTTATTTATTCGCCAATTATCTATGCTTAGATAATATGGAATCACCCTCCTGATAAATGAAGAATAACGCAAATCAATACAGATTAGCGGCACAAGATCAGGTAATTGGCATACGATTGTCTGTAGCCAACTTTTCTGCCTCAGTTAAACTGTGTCTTCAGACAAATACACACTAACTGCCGTATAAACGACAGATAATCGCATATTTACAGATCAGAAGGATCTATTGGAATACCATCACAGGCAGATATGCTGACCAAGCATCAATGCAGGTTCAAATTATATATACCTTTCGTTTGAGCTTCCAGTACTCGTACACAGGTAAAACAGAATCAAGGGTCACCCTCAGCGTTTTTGCAACGGTGGCCGGATCCACATGTTCAAAGAAAAAATCCTGTGCGTCCATAATCCTGAAAAAGAACGATATGCAACAATCAAACAAAGCCAGCTTGCTAATTCACTAAACTTATTTCCGCTAAAAGGGTAGAATGCCGCTCCTTATTGCTTTCTGCACAATAAATGCCAAAACGATAGGCATAGAGATGTACAAGCAGAAAAGACATTTCTGCCTTGAACTAAAACAGTGCTTAAAACAAATAGTAAAGCGCTTATGCAATTGATTGTTATAAAGTAATTCTAAGTTAAGCATGTTTTAAAAACACATAAAAGCAACATTATACCTGCGGCGGCGTATTACTTCTTTGTCTTCGGTATCATCTGAAATCGATTTCCGAGGTGAAGACCGGCGCTCACCATGCTTTGAACAAAAACTCTGAAACATTGAACACAAGTAGTCAACACCAGACACTCCCTCATATTGTCTGAATAGTAAACGCTCATATTATCTAAATACAAAACCACAACAATACCAACAGGAACGTAGCCAGCATTCTGAAAGGGGATCAAAAACCTACACCTACAAAGGGTTCTTTGGTACGTTACCAATGGAGAAAGTTCCTAGAACCCCGAACACAAAAATCCGGAAGGGAACCTTGACCAGCCCCAAACCTCTCCTCCTGTACTGAACTAATTTCAACTCACCACTGCTTTTACTTCGCCGCCACTATCAGCGATGCTGCCATCAACATCGCTTATGTTGCCGCCGCTACATGACCGGCTACGATGTCTAGAGCCATGGCTAGTCAGTTCATTTTCAACAGCGACGGAGGCCCCGGTTCGAGCCGGTGAAACCGCTACCAGCCTAATATCTAGACGCTGCCGCTGTGCGCACGTCACGTGATAGGCCACTGGGCACGATCGATGCGAACACTGAATGCACGCACCTTCGCGTTGACGACACAAGACACATCGTAGGGCCCAGCGGCGTTCAGCGACACCCGCGATGTTTGTTATCGGTTCGACGAGGGTCGGATCGCCAAAGCTAATTTCAGGGATCCACAATGCGCAGCTGACATGAGCCCAACGCTGACCGCTTCTAAACACAAAAAGATACAATCACTATGATGCAACCAGATATTCGGCCCCGCTTCCGGCAAAAATCGACATCCGGCATCCGTATTCTACATGGCCGTATATTTCTTACTGAAAACCATAACATAATTCCACCTATAATTTATGACTAAAAAAATCACAATATTTGACTACGAACTTGATTCAAAATGATAGAAGTATACAATGTGACCACATACCAAAAAATGCCATATTTGTTTGGCCCATGTTACATGACATATATTTTTCAGGGATATACGGTGTCGGCTTTGCCATTTCTCGGTATTTAAACGGATTGTCTATTAGATTTTTTATTTTAGAAAGAAATTTGTCGCTCTGTTTCAGCAATCATTTTTATTATATTGTAACATAATTTTTTAAACTCATTATATACCTGGTTAGTTTTCCTCACTACAGCACACTACTTACAATGAAGGCTATACAAAAACTGGTTTGTATTTGCCTTTTGAAAATAAATTCTTTTCTTTAACAACATGTTTTACTTGCTCCTAATTCCAACTAACTGAATTTCAAACAAAACCAGATATTAGTAGGACGGCACATCAAAGCATAATTTTTAACGCTGTTTTACATTGTTGAAGCTCTGTGATTATTTTCTTGTGCCACTTAAGTGGTGAATAAAATAAAAAATAAAATATTGTGACAGTTTTTAGTTTTACGCTAAAACAAAAAGATATATACGAAAAAACATTCAAATCATTCGTTACGTATAAAAAATTATATTGTTATTTTTGTTACCGGTCCAAAATTAATCAAGACCGAGATCAGAAGTCCTGTGTGAACGTAACCGGGCACATGCAAAAATTTACAACAGATGCATAACCGAAAAAATATTAAAAATAACTCAATCAACTTAATGACAGTTACAAATGATGGTTTCCAATTTTTTGAACTTTTAAAAAATCATCCGGCAAATTAAAATACCGGAGTCGGATGTCGATTTTTTGACCAAGATATCCGGTTGCACCCTGACAAAAACTTCAAAAAGCCCAGTCAGTACTAAGACCCTCGTAGAAATAAAATTAAATATATTATAGTAAGAATATGACATACACTATGCTTAATAAACAGATAGCAAACTACATTACATCATTACATAAAAACTTAAACCCTAACCATAAAAAACGATTATGTTATGTGCAAAAATTATCGACGAAGAATCGACAATTTTTTGCAGTGCCGATGCCAATACTCACGAAAACTGCCGATTATTACCGATGCCGATTAATCGGCACATCTCTACTGCAGACATATAAATTATCTACGTATGTCAGGGTTCCACCGAAATTGGCGCAGAAATTCGATTAGTTTCTATCATGCATAGAAAGACGCAGAAACCACAATTTTTACGGTTTTGTTCGCAACTATAAAGAATAAGTGTAGAAAACATTTACGTATCAAAAATTTAATTAAAACCCAGCATCTTTTCACACCTTGTGTTTCGTTTCATCGTTTTTTGTAGTTAATTAAAACGCAAAGCCAATAACCACGAACAGCATTTTTTACTTTCCATGATATACAATTAAAGTAGCTTAAACAATAGGTACGTACGTATATACCACATGTATAACGTGTCCTGGTCACAAGATCTTTAAAATAAATTACCATTCTGCAAACTAGAAACGTGCCGATACCCGGAACTTTAAAAAATTACGGAAAACAGAACCGCAAAATGAAAAGTCTGATAAGTTAAACTGTTACCTATCTTGAGTTTGTGTTTGAAAAAATTAAATGAACTGAACATGTCTCATGAAGTTGTACGTAATCGTTTATAATGGTTAAAGTCTAAGTCTTCGCATAATGATGTAATGTATATAGTATCCTATTTGTTCTTTTAACATGCTGTACTGAGGTTGGAATCGGCATCGGAAATATTCAAAATAAGAATCGACATAAGCAAAAATTTTGGTATAGGCACATCCCTTGCCCAAATTTGCCAATATTTTCTAAAATTTTTATTTTTACAAAATTTTCTTTCCGAGGAATCAAACTGTCGCGTTTTGCGTACATCTCCTCTAATATTTTGCTTAGGCTTGGCTCAGTTATAAATTTATTTACGTAACACTAAAGTTTAGGCTTAGTGTTAGGAATGAGAATATGCTAAGATTTGCGAAAACATCGCAAACATATGAATGAAATCTCCGGAACCGGAAGGTCAAAAAATGCCAGAACCATAATTCCGGCCGCACGCTGGCTGGGACCACGTTTCAAAAGTTTCACTAAAACTCAACTTCTTTTCAAGCTTGTGTTTCATTTGATGCATTTTTGTATCCATGAACCGTATATTTAATTTTCCGTTATAGTCAATTAAAATTAATTCGGTGTTGCAAACTATTTGCAATTCCTGTTCTGGCGAAAAATGTACGTACTTCCCGTTGGAACCCTGAGACAGGTGATTTAGGAAAATGATGATATTCATAGTATTCTGTAGTGTCTCCAAAACGGTATTTTACACTAGCGGGTTTCCATTACGAATTCAAATTGCGATTCGGTAATTACGAATTCAAATTGCGATTCGGTAATATAACAGGTCACACTGGTCTCGCGATAACGAGCAGACACAAACCTTGTGCTTTTCATTGCTCCTCCGGTATTCGGACACAGGATGCACGGCGGCCGTATAACACCCATGGCGCAAACACGGCACAGCCACGGACCAACAGGAACAGTAGGAATGCCGTAACACGCTTGATGAACGCAAACTTCACATACGTCGCAGAATACAATTTCGTTCGAGTCTTCACTGTCGGGCTGTAAAAAATGTATAGTTTGTCAAATATCACAAACACTATTCGTAAGGTGTGTGCAGAAGCGAGTGTAACCGCAAAATGGAGCGGCGTACGACACTATCCGGCCATCAGGCTTCCAACAGGAACCGCATTCCATAGGAAGCTGAAACAGGAATTCATTTTTTCACCGGAACAGTAATTGCAAATATATTGCACTCCCGAATAACTGCAAATTGAGAATAAGTCAAAATAAAATATGCTGTTGGTCGACTGTTTTGCGTTTTCATTAACCAGTTTTCCAAGTTCTACAAAGGCATGCTCGGAATACTTTTATAATATGAAGATTGTGTAGTTGAAAGACAAGTTGTGAAAAGAAGCTGTTTAACGCCGAGTCAGGAACAGCAATTGAATTTTTGCAAGAATTCCGACCATGACGGACAGCGGGTCCGGCCTGCCAAGAAACTGGATTTTCCGCATAACCTTAGCTGATGGCGCTATATGTATTGGTTGTAGATGAATCCACAGATTCAAATGGTTGAGACACCTAAATACCGCACAGCGTTCACATTCAGACCAGGGTGCAACCGGAATTCCGGTTCCGGTTCCGGCATTTTTTCACCTTCCGGTTCCGGTTCCGGTATATTTTTACCGGATTTAAAAATTCCGGTATTATAATTTGGCCGTTTTCTTAACTTTGCTAATTTTTAAAAATCTGTTTTGAAAGCCACTTGTACTCCAAATATAAGCCAGTGATGGTGGATTTCACTTCAGTCGACGACGAAAATCTAAAATACAACAAATAAAATAAATACCTATGTTCGAATAAGGTCATTTCACAAATAATAGAGCAAAAAATAAGAATAAAATGAAATTTTTGGTGAAATGCATTTTTCACTTTCCGGTTCCGTTTCCGGTAAAATTTTCAAATTCCGGTTCCGGTAAATTGTAATTCCGGTTGCACCCTGATTCAGACCAAAAGCTTTGTTTTTGGTGGTTTACAAGACAGATGGGTTACCGGAGGGCCAGATGTGGGCGATGTGGCGCCCAGAAACGTCCTAATGAGGTACCATTTTAGACACATCAATCGCGGCGCCTACGTTAAAAAATTCTGCTACACATGTGTAGCTCGTCCAGGCTATTTTATGCTGTACTGAAAAACTGTTTGGTTTTGTGCAAAAAATATTAACTTAAGCGGTTCGGATAACTACGAACATGAAAAGTTCGGCTAATAGACAGTCTGGAACAGGATATATATATACTACTACTAGCGCTTACGCAATCTAACAAGTAACGTACACAAAACTTAAATAATTAAGACGCACCGACAGACACACATCGCACACAGTATTTTCATCGTATTCAATGCCAGAAGAGTACCCAAACGTATCCAATACTGCATTACACATAGACTCCATTGTCTCAATACAAGCTTCAAAAACAGGACGTTGTCGAGAGAAAAGATCTACAACTGAAGTTGGAGTATTTGGCGATGCCGAGGTCAATGATTTTCCAGCGCCTGCTTGCCTTGCAAATCCTGTAGTGGTGGATACAACTTTTGGCGACAAGTTGCGTCGTTTCGTTTTGTCGCTTCCAGCATCAACAGCGCGTGATTTGACTGCAGACTTGGAATTAAATTGACGATCATGGCCTGTAAAATAACAAAACATTCAAAACGTTTGTTGTAAATACATAAACAAATAAATGTTACTATCAAAAATTCGAGGGCAATTAACTTTTGATAACGCGCGGTTTCTAAATCATCGTTCATTATACAATTATTATAACCAAAATTAATTATTATGCTTACAAGCAATCTAATTACACCAGTAAAGGGTTTTTTGAGTGCGAGGACTCTGAATAAATTGTCTACAAACCTTCAAAATCTATAATAAAATAGTTAGCTAATTTGCATATTCGCATAATTGAAAAACCTAAATTAGGACTTTTTACAATATTTCACAAATCATTAGGGTTACAAGCAATCTAATTACAGTAATAAAGGGGTTTTGGATGCGAGGAATCTGAATAAAATGTCTACAAACCTTCACAACCGATAATTTAATAGCATAACCGACAAGCCAAAATAATATTTCACTAATTATTAAGGTTACAGAATGGTTTTTGGGTGCGAGGAATCTAAATAAATTGTTTACAAACGTAAAAAAACTGAAGAATGAATAGTTTGATAACAGCTAATTTGCATATTAGCATAATTGCTTGTGTGTTCGACCTTCCATCAATACATGTAGTCCCACTACGACTGGTCAGCATGTGGGTTTAAGCTCCCTTGATTTACCTGTTACTTCCGAACCACCCAGCCAGTTAAGCCATCGAGTGTCTAAATCATCCGCATCATAAGCATTATACGGCGATATACTAATGTGACTCAGTTTCGCACTGCTACTGTTCCCTGACGTGGGATTCGTGTTTTGGTTTAACCCAACCGTACACATGGGTGATACACCATTCCCGGTTTCCATTGTCGCATTTGTTATTGATCCTGACGTGGCCTGTAACGTATTTGATACCAAAACCGTTGGTTTATCCATAGCCAGGCCAAATTTAGATGTCTGGTGTTGGTGTTGTTGTGTCATGTCATTTTGCGGCGGTATATATTTGACATATTTACGCGGCCTAAAACAAAATATCCAAAACGGGAGTACACAGTCGAAAAAACGGCTAGAAAAACGACGAACTTAACTGATATTACGTAGGAATAAAGTTAGACTACAAATTTTCCTCATTCAACTCGTTTTAGCAGTGTTTTCCGGTTATCTATGTGTTAACGTTGTGTTTCAAACTTAATTTTTTATATTCGAAATAGTCCCTAGAATGAGAATCGTAAACTAGCGAAATCAAAGACCTTCAGAAAGAATTATTTAAATCTAAACCCTAAAAATTCCTGGAACCAAGTCGTGTGTGTGCCACTTACTTAGTTTCGCTTGCTGGTTCCGATATCTATTAAATCCAGATATACTCTGTTAATTAATGTACGTACAACAGTACTATGTTCACCATTATATGTAAAAACGCAAAAAATACTTACATGCGCCATTCTCTGGTATAAACCGAAGGTTTTTTCACAGGTCTGAAATGAGAAGCCAACAAAAAATCATCAATTTAAGTAAGTCAGCTGAAAACATGTTTTATTTTTAAAACGTTACCGCTGCAGAAATAGCAGGTTCAAAATTACCTTTACAAACTCATCGAGTCAACAATAGCAATATTACCCCGCCGTAAATTGCGTGTTTCCTCAAGGGTACCTTAAATGTTACTGGGCATTCGCCGGGTCGCTGCGGAGTGGGTGTTGCAAAATTTTCAATGAAGCGTCAATTGCACCAGCCAGTGTTTAGTTACGCCAACAAATAAGCACATAGTGAAAAACGTAGAGGGGCACGAAATGTACATTTTAACCAAATCTACTATTTTAATACCTGCATATGGGCTTCGGCAATTGGTCATTGGACTCAATTGGAACTTGAACACCGGTGTTCCATTCATTACGCCACGAATCCATGATCATAACTGCATAGTTTGGATCAAAATTATCTGCCAAATAAAGTTTGTGTGTATACGCACAATTACAATGTAATCCATAAACATAGTGTATATAGCAATGTCCTATAAAAATTGAAAAAACTCTTTGAATGTTTTTTCACCTAAAATTCACTAGGCTTCTTAATAAGTACCGGTTGTTTCTAGAACCAGTTTAGACGCCAAAATTGCACCTATATGTAGCTAAAACTAGGTGTTTTGCTTTTAGTGGACAAGACGAAAAATTGAATCGATATTTCGAACGGTGATAGCTAGAGCATTTTGGTTCGGCAAATTTGCAAACATGTGATTTTTGAAAATGCAGTTTTTTTCAAAATTTTTGGTATGTGGCTGTAGCAACAAACAAATTTATAGCATCTTCTAGTCGAGTTCGCATAACCCATTTTTGGCAAGCTTTCTGAAAAAACCAACTACAGTAATTCGGGTATAAAAAATAATTCAAATTCCGGTCCCTGCAAAGAAACTCAGTTCTTGTTCCGTCAATATTTAGTTCCTACATAAATCTCTTATCGGAACAAGGACCGGATATTGTATAATGTTAAAATAATTTATTTTTTCGCTGTATTTTTAGCGTGCTCAAGGTTTTCGCTGCTGATAAACTGAAATTATTTAATGCAAAAATGCGTTTAACTCTCGCTCGCTTCCATAAATTAAAAGTAGCTGAAAACGTATCAAAACTCAACAACCTAACTTGCCTAAAAAGGTAATCGCAGCAGAATATAAAGTATGCCGAATTGTCAAAAGCAGTTCTATGACATTCGAGACCACAACTATAAATATCCGGTATCCGGTACTATACTACAAAAGATTAAGAGCCGAATGCTAAGCAGACACTTCATGTCACGTTACATCCGCATTTTGGACGTTACAGGAATGGTTAAACAATATATACATACACAGATGTGTCAAATGCTTTCATACATCTTACCTGAATCGCCTATTTTCATTGCGGTCACATAATCCGTTCGAATTAATTCAGCAGTCTTGTGTTCTTCAGATAAATCACGCTGTTTTCTCGACTTTCCAGTCTATATACATACATATTGATTATTGATGCAGAATGCCAGCGAAAATTTAACAACTAATTTTTCCTTGTTCAGTAAGCCAAATTTCCGGCTGAATAAATTCGAAATCCCCTGGTTTTCAAGATAAAAAAATCCAAATCTAAGAAGGTTTTTGGCAGGGTACAAATCCGAACTGGATTATAACGGAATCGGAATCGAACATAAAATTAATACCGGAATTCTGATTGGAATCGGAACAAGAAATTATGTCACTATACGGATAATTTATATTGACAAAATATCATGTTGACGTAGGGTGTCTTTTGGCTGGCAACCATTTTCAAAAAGGTTGCATGAACCAGTTGCCGATGATTTTTGTTTCTGTAAAAGCTAATCTACAATCAATTATTCATAAGTTAACTCATGTTAGGACTTTCTACATTATTTCTGTAATTATTAAGGTTAAAATATGGGTGCAGCCGGAATTACAATCTTACCGAAACCGTAATTTGAAAAAAATGCCGGAAATGAAACTGTAAAATAAAAAATACATGCCGCCGAAAAATACATATTACTTTTCTTTTTTTGCAGTATTATTGGTGAAATAACCCTAGTTGGAGATAGGTATTCACTTTATCTGCTGTATTTTAGAGTTTCATAATCCACGGAAGTAAAATACATTAAATTTATATATATACCGGAATTGTAATCGGACTCGCAACAAGATATTATGTGACTGCACGGATAATTTGTATTGACAAATATCACGTTGATTTAGGGTGTCTGTTGGCTGGCAACAATTTTCAAAAAGGTCGTGTGATCAAATTGGTGATATTTGGTTTTGTAAAGCTAAACTACAATCAATTATTGATAAGTTAACTCATCTAAAGCAATTTAATAGATGAGTACGTAATACCAAGTTTTCCTGCAACGGATTACAATAAGTAGGGTTATAATTAAAATTAATTTCAAAATTCCGCTCCCGATTGATTGTGCAATCGGATCGCAACTCGTTCTAAATAGGAATCACAATTCCGATTGCATTAAGTTATAGATTATGCTAAGTTGCGAGCAGAGTGCAAACTGAATTACAATTTACCGGAAACGGAACCGGAAAATGAAAAATACATGTCCCCGAAAAATTCATTTTAATTTTCTTTTTGCAATATTATTGGTGAAATAACCCTAGTTGGAGATAGGTATTCACTTTATCTGCTGTATTTTAGATTTGCATTCTCCACGGAAGCGAAATCTACCTTCAATGGTTTATTTTCGGCGATTGTCAAGGTTTATATACTATACGAATGAAATTATTCAATTTTTATCGTCATTTCTTAGTGAAATATCTTAGTTTCCGCCTAAAAAATTGTAATGACGGAATTTTTAATTCCGTTAAATATTTACAGGAACCGAAAGGTGAAAAAACTCTGAAACCCGAATTTCGGTTGCACCCTGGTTGCGAGTATATAATGCTTCAAAGCCTCAACGGACAACGAAAGCCGCAGTCGAGGTGCCGTTGTGTTGAGTTAGGGTTGCACTATACTCGATGCGCGCCGCGGTAAAACTTATTAAACATTAAAAAATTATCGCACGTCGCCGCAGCGGCGCTGCTGATTGGCTTCACGAACGTGCGATAGCAGCACATACCCGCCTTTTTCTAATTTAAACTTAGCATGCAATCCTATTCGGTTAAACGACACTGAAAAGCATACTGAGCTCGTGCGTTGTAGAGTAATAATAGCAAACCGAAAAGCTTTGCTAGACACTAAATTTAATTCGTAATACCAAATCACATTCCAGGCGCTTGTTTTACATCGAACATAGAATTGAAAAGTTTTTTAGCTAAAAGCCTCATTTCACATTCATAAACATTCTACGCAGTAAACAATCATTAATGCGAACAAATCGTTTGAACGTAAGAAATTCCAATGTAGTACGTATTTACAGTTTATTACTATTTGATCATTGCCGCTATCGAATACATGAGTCAAAGCCCGAGTGCAATTAGAATAATACCAATTGTAGTGGCACTACATGTATTGAGCGAAGCTCGAACACACGTAAGCAGTTAAGCTAATATGCAAATTAGTTATGAGCTAACTATTCACTTATTGGTTTTGGAGGTTTGTAAACAATTTATTCACATTCCTTGCACTCAAAAACCCTAAAGTAACCCTAATAATTTAAGAAATAATTCAAGAAGCCATTATTTAGGCTTATCAATTAAGCAAATATGCAAATTAGCTATTAGCTAACTATTCAATTATCGGTTTTGGAGTTTACAAACAATTTGTTCTGATTCCTCGCGCCCAAAAACCTTTCAGTCACCCTAATAATTATTGAAATAATTTAAAAAGTCCTAATTTTGTCTCGCCAATTCAACTAATATACAAATGAGCTATTAGCTAACTATGTATTAAATTATGGGTTTTGAAGGTTTGTAAACAATTTATTCAAAGTAGTAGCGCCTAAAACCCTTTATTGCTGAAATTAGATTGCTTTTAACCTTAAATTAGTGAAATATTGTAAAAAGTTCTAATTTAGGCTTAAAAACTACGTTAATATGCAAATAGCTACGTAACTATTCGATTATCGATTTTGAAGGTTTGTAGACAATTTATTTAGATTCCTCGCACCCAAAAACCCACCATTGCTTAAATTAGATTGCTAGTAACCCAAATAATTAGTGAAATATTGCAAAAACGCCTAATTTAGGCATATCAATTATACTTATGTATATGGAAATTATCTATTAGCTAACTACTCAATTTTTATTCACACCTAAAAACCCTTTAGTGCTGAAATTATATTGCTTTTAACCTTAATAATTAGTGAAACATTGTAAAAAGTCCTAATTTAGGCTTATAAATTATGCAAATATGCAAATTATGTATTAGCTAACTACTCAATTATCGGTTTTGGAGGTTTGTAAACAGTCTTTGCAGATTCCTCGCACCCAAAAACCATTTAATGCTGGAATTAGATTGCTTCTAACAAACGGCCTAAAACTTTCGGACCTGGATTAATTCCGGTTGCACCTGTTAAATCCGGTACGCATCTCCATTCATCTGTTTTTAATTTAAAAATTTCCAAAAATTGGGGCATATTTACATATATTTTTCTAAAATTTCTATCCTGTTATTGCATGTATTCAGCAGCAGGGTGGCACCGAATCCACGATTTGACCGAAACCGAATCCGAATCGAATCCTGTATGTTGCAAATTTCAGACATATCTATAATTTTTTTCGGAATATCAACAATTTTATTGCTTAAAAATGAAAAAACATATTGCTGAACTTTGATTGATTCGGATTTTCCTCAACCGAATCCGAAACTCAAATTTTGGCCGAATCCGAATCCGAACGAACCTTTGTTGCCACCCTGTGTAGTAGAGATGCCCCGGGGCCACAGCGATACGTCAGGGCGGCAACAAAGGTTCAGATTCGGACATAATTTGTGGTTCGGCTTCGGTTGTGATAAATACACTGGATCTGTGGATGTAGCCAATACAAGTAGCAGAACTTCTTGGTCTCGAAAGGAACGGAGCGATCAATAGCGGAAGGGAATGGCTACCACAACAACATAAAACCGAATTCAAAAACCGAATCCAAAATGTTCGGGAATACGTATGTTTTCCCATTTTTAAATTTTGAATAACTTGTTATGTAAATCAATATTTTTGTTTCAAGTCACAAATCTCAGAACTGAAGTCGGGCACGAAATATATTAACGTTTACAAATTATGCGACTGGCATTGCGTTGATGTTGTGAAACAAATTATACATATCATTGAAATTTTAAACAAGCAAGATTCGGATTCGGCAAAATAGCACTGGATTCGAATTCGGTCAAATTGTGTTTTCGGTGCCGCCCTGTCATATGGTACCGTGACCGTAAAAGACAGTACCAGAAAAACAATGTCCCGTCATGGCAGAATCAAAACGCAGCACAGTAAGTTTATTACATTACCATCGGCAAAATGTGGCGTAAAGCGATATGGCACATACCAAATATATCAACACTAACTTAACTTCACAACAAGGGAGTTGGGAGTATCAACAATTTGAAGTTTACTGTACTTTGCTGACCCCGGCCTCGGTTAAAATCCTGGAACCGGGACATCTCAATTGTGTAGTATATATTCCTGTGCAATAGTTTATTTATTGCTTACAAACGAATTTTACGGCACAGGTACTACTTTCAATAAACACCATTATGTACTAAATGATCAAATATACTAATGGATTCTACATACTTTAGTTTTTGACTTCACGAACGAACCGTCAGGTTGCCCTGAAACTTTCCCAGGTTTCGACGATGAACCAACAGCAGCCGACCAGTGATATGGTGTTTCGGACGGCAAAACATAATCCGTGCGAAGCACAATAGACGATGATGTACTCGCACGTTCAGAATGACTGCTTGCGACATCGATTTCTGAAATAAAACCAAACACCAGCAGATGATACAAATTCAGCACGTACCTACGCCACGTAACGCCAATTTTCAAACATCAAACATGATTTATATGAAGCGTTCATGGTCGCTTCTCTATACATACTAATGAATATTGAAAACGCGTTAATCTCGACTCAGTACGTACGTAACAAATTCGGCAGCAGGAATGTGCGGACGCGGTCTTGTTTCTAGGTCCTTGTTGGTTTCAAACGAGATCACACAAAAAACAAGGGTCTTGTTTCTTGGTCCTTGTTAGTTTTTCTACTCAACGTTCACAATAAACAGATATCTATTGCATTTGTTGATTTTTGAGCGAAGCACGAAGTTTCGCGAAGCGTTTTATGTACGAAGTGCCGATTAATTGGCATCTGCGTCCGTAACAAATTGGCACATTTCGTGAGTGTCGGTATCGACATCGGCACTGCAAAAAATTGCTGATTCTTTGCCGACACTTTTTGCACAGAGCAGTCAGTTGGAATGCTATCAATTTCATTTCTGGGCGCATATCATTGTATCTGGTCAGGAAAACTGTTCTCTCTTGCGTTTGTATTTGAAAAAATTAATTGAAATGAACCATTCTTATAAAATTATAATCGTTGTTGATGGTTAGGGTCAGGGTGCAACCGGAATTACAATTTACCGGAACCGGAATTTGAAAATTTTACCGGAACCGGAACCGGAAAATGAAAAATGCATTTCACCAAAAATTTCATTTTAATCTTATTTTTTGCTCTATTATTTGTGAAATAACCTTAGTCGAACATAGTATTTATTTTATTTGTTGTATTTTAGATTTTCATCATCGACTGAAGTGAAATCCACCATCAATGGCTTATATTCGGAGTACAAGTGGCTTTCAAAAGAGATTCTTAAAAATTAGCAAAGTTAAGAAAACGGCCAAATTATAATACCGGAATTTTTAAATCCGGTAAAAATTTACCGGAACCGGAAGGTGAAAAAATGCCGGAACCGGAACCGGAATTCCGGTTGCACCCTGGTTAGGGTTTAAGTTTTTATGTAATGATGTAATGTAGTTTATTTCTATCAGTTTATTAAGCATAGTGTACTAAAGTTAGAATCGTCATCGAAAAATTTTAAAATAAGAATCAGCATCGGCAAAAATTTCGGTATCGGCACGTTTCTAGTTTGCAGAATGGTAATTTATTTCAAAGATCTTGTGAGCAAGACGCGTTATACATGTGGTATATACGTACGTACCTATTGTTTTCATTTATCATTTTGGCGTGATCCCGCCCGGAACCAAAATATAGGATGCGGATAGTTCAAAATGCGAGCTAAACGCTAATTTAATGACATATACTTACTATAATATGTTTAATTTTATTTCTACAAGGGTCTTACTACTGACTGGGCTTATTGAAGTTTGTCAGGGTGCAACCGGATATCTTGGTCCAGAAAAATCAACATCCGGCTCAGGCATTTTAATTTACCGGGCGAAGTTTTTTCCAATACCAGTAAAAATCTACAAGAGTGGACGCTGACATGTAATAAAAAATCCAAACGAAGACTTAATCTTAAATCCATAAATAAATATTTTTGCACGACTAAAATACTTCCAACAAATTCCGATTCCGATTAGAATTCCGATTCTAACGAGTTCCGATTCCAAATGCACAATGAATCGGAATCGGAATTTTGATATTTTAATTTTATTCATACTTGTTATGACACGCTGCATAAAAATTCTGCAACATTTATCTATTGAATTGTTTTCGATGAGTTAACTTATCAATAATTGATTTTAGTTTAGCTTTTACAGAATAAAAATCAATGTCAATATGTTCATGCAACCTTTCTGAAAATTGGTGCCAACCAACAGACGCCCTTAAATCAACATAGTTGTCAATACAAATTATTCGTAGTCACAAAATTTCTAGTTCGATTTCGATTACAATTCCGGTATAAATTTGCTGTTCCGGTTCCGCTATATATCATCCAGTTCCACTTTATACCGGGTGTAATATGGCTATGCGTTTATTAAACATCGAACAATCTGAATAAATCGTTTCTAAACCTCCAAAATCGATAATTGAATACTTAGCTAATAACTAATTAGCATATTAGTTAAATTAGTTAAGCATTAATTAAGACTTTTTAAATGATTTCATTTATTAATAGGACAAGCAATTAAATTCAGCTTCAGATGCGAGAAATTGAATAAAGCGTTTATTAACCTCCAAAACCGATCAATGAATAACTAGCTAACTAAGTAAGTAGTTCTACTACGACCGGTTATATAGGATAATGGTAAGAATTGCAAAACGTATAGGCAGGGTGTAGCCGGAATTCCGGGTCCGGTTATGGCATTTTCACCTTCCGGTTCCGGCAAATTTTTACTGGAATTAATAGTTCCAGTACTAAAATTTGGTAGGTGGAAATTAAGATATTTTACTAAAAAATGACAATAAACATTGAATAATTTCATTCGTACAGTATATAAACCTTGACAATCGCCGAAAATAAACCATTGAAGGTAGATTTCGCTTCCGTGGATAATGAAAATCAAAAATACAGCAGATAAGGTGAATACCTATCTCCAACTAGGGTTATTTCACCAATAATATTGCAAAAAGAAAATTAAAATGAATTTTTCGGTGACATGTATTTTTCATTTTACGGTTCCGGTAATTTTTTCAAATTCAGGTTCTGGTTCCGGTAAATTGTAATTCCGGTTGCACCCAGAATATAGGTAATTTTTAAAACTCATTATACGTATTGTTAGCTTCAGCAATTTATTCAACAAATCGTAATGTTTGTATCCAATACTGTACAAAAGTTTGTTCGCACTAAACATGGTTTCAGTTGCTCTCAAAACCAACCAACTGAACTGCAAATATGTTATTAGGACGGCATGATCACAATTTTACGTGTTGGAGTTTTGTGATTATTTACTTGTGCCACCATTCGTAAGTGATGGTGATGCTGATAAAAAAATATTGTGGTCGTTTTTAGTTTATTACAAATTAATCGGCAATTATGAGCAGATACAAAAAACAAAGAAGAGGTAAATTTTATTTCTTTTTCGGTGCCGGTCCTAAATTAATCGAGACCAATACCGGAAGTTGCAATCGCGGTTTTTGAACGAAGCCGCACATTCCTGTTCGGTAGTTAGGTACGTACGTACTTACTTACAACTCATTGGATGATGATAGCTATCTTTAGCGCAGATATTGGTGTAACAAAACTTAATAGAATTCAAAATTGATTGCTTTCGTTTCCAAAAGCTTGTATGATCAAAGAAACTAACCTAATGCATTACTACGGGTAGAGTATAACTTGCGCTGTTTTGAACAGTTATTTCGTCTGACTACAAAACTCGCATTATCTTTTTCATCGACTTCATTCGATCCAGTAGAAGCAGAAGCGGCCATAAACTCGTTTGGCATCTTTCCGTCAACACAGAGTGACAATGACTCTTTCAAATCAAAATCATATGATTTAAAATTATCTACCGGGGTACTCCTTATCGCCGCCGCAGGTGATGTTAGTCCTAGTTTTACTGGCGTCAAATGATTGACCTTACCGTTTCGGGTTACCCGTTTGTTTGCAGGAGAAATGTGTGACTTGTTATTACTAGTTTTATGGGAATCGACTACAGTATCATCTTTAATGTGTGGTTCTATCCTTTGACTTCTAGTCCTATTGCCTTTCGAAATCCTTCGACAATGACTTTGTGCTGCGGTACCGAGGTCACGACTGCGGAGTGAAATCTGTCGACTCACTGTTGTATCTTCGCTAGGACTTTTATCGTTTCGAGCGCGCTGCTGTCTAGCATTAAAAGAATTAATTACACGACTACCTAATAATGTGTTATCTTCATAATGTTCATCAGCGAAATCAAGTTCATAATTCGGCGACGAAGCTAGTTTACATTTAGTTTTTTCACTTAACCGACCACCGGGGCTCTTTGGAGACATGCTTGCATCTCTTCCATTTCGCAACTGTGTTGGTATCGTGGTTAACGTTTCTAAATCCATGCGTCTGGCAGCCAACTGCTGTGTCTTCCGCCTAATCGTAGAAGACATTTGGCCGTGGGTCATCTGTCGAGTGCGACAGTCACTGTCTATTGGCGACTGCACTCGTACTCTCTCCGTGGAATGTTGTTCATCATTAATGTTACAGTTTGGAAATGCTCTTGTTGATCTACGAGCGCGTTTTGCGGGATTCACTGAATAACAAAAACGTCCCAGTTTTATCAAAGTTACATGCATATGTTATGCCTAGTAAAATACGTTAACGTATATAGACACTACAGATCTCAACACTTATAAAGCCGAACACAACCACAGCACGCGAAATCTGCATGTGCCAGCCACGTCTGTACGTGACGTTCACACTCTCGGTTGCCATAATGGTGATTGAAAATATGTATGCGTACAACGTAACATAAATAGGGTACGTATATACGTACTGAAACATAACTCACCATCAATAGATTCCAAGCTTTCAAACAATCGTTTCAATTGATGGTTGTCAGCCATCACTTCGTTAGGCAAGTACATTGCATTAAAACAGCCTTTATATACAAATCTAAACATATATATGTGTCAGGGATCTACCGGATATACTTTTCCGGTTTAATATCCGGCAAACTCCGACAGCCGTATCCGGCATGAACCTACCGGATACTGGTTATTTGTGGTTGTGATTTCAAATATCATAAACCTGTTTTTTGAACGTCAAAATATTAGATATTTTGAAGCGATTGCAATTCCGATCAATTCGCGAATGGACACTGGCATAGAATGAAAAATCCAAACCAAAAATTAATCATATATCCACAAATACAATTTTTGCACGACTCAGATACTTCTAACAGTGTACAAATTTTGATCCTGTATCTGGTTAACATCCGTATATACTTTTTCAATATACGTATTTTTCAATTATACAGTAGGTAACGTAAATGTTTGCATGTGCCCATGTACGTTCACAACCTTTATTGGGCTACAATAGCGTTGGAAAATTTGGTAAAGATGACCAGACAAGAATTATTTTAGGGCATAACAGTTTGCATTTCAGCACATTTTTATTCATAACACTAAGTACACGCAAAAATAATAGCACTAATCCTAGCCACCTCTATTTTATATTACCGAGGGAAAACGGGATGTCTTTACTGGCCTAAGGTATCCAAAGTGTTTACAAGACAAAACTTACAATCTCACACCAATGCATTTTTCGATTAATCGGCGTCGATAATAATCGGCACTTTTCGTGAGTATCGGCATCGGCAGCGCAAAAAAACTGCCGATTATTTTTGCACATAACAGTCAACTGGAATGCTGCCAATTTCATTTTTGGGCTTATATACGTATACGTATCAGTGTGTCTTGTCAGGAAATTTTTATCACTCTTGCGTTTGTGTTTGAAAAAATAATTGAAATGAACCGCTCTTATTAAATTATATTCGTTTATGGTGTTTAAGGTTTAAGTCTTTTTTGCCGGAACGAGAATTAATTTTTTGCAGGAAACTAAACAGGAACCGCGATTTGAAATAATTTTCATCACAGAAATACTGTTGGACTTTTCAGAAAACTTGCCAAAAAATGGCTTCAGCGAATTTTGTGCTACTTCATCGTCAAGTTTAGCGAAAACACATCAGAGACAGTTAAATTAACAAAATCGAATTAATTGCCAAAACACTCATTTCAAAACGACAATTTTTCAAGAACTATATATAATGTTTCCAATATTTATATAAAAAATCATGAACAATTTGCCACAAAACCGGAAAAATCTGGTTCCTTATCTTTGAATAAAAGTACAGGAACACGATTCGAATTTTTTGCAGCGGATCGACCGGATATACAGTTCCGGTTTAATATCCAGCAAAAAATCGCCATCCGTATCTGGTTCCAGTATATACCTGGTGTAAATCTACAAGAGTGAACGCTGACATGTAATAAAAAATCCAAGCGAAAACTTAATCTTAAATCCATAAATAAACATTTTTGCACGACTTAAATACTTCCAACAAATTCCGATTAGAATTCCGATTCTAACGAGTTCCGATTCCGATTCCAAATGCACAATCAATCGGAATCGGAATTTTGATATTTTAATTTTAATCCTATATACTTGTTGTAATACGTTGCAGGGTGGCACCGAATCTACGATTTGACCGAATCTGAATCCAGTGCTAATTTGCACAATCCGAAACCGAATCCGAATCCTGCATGTTGTAAATTTCAGATATATCTATAATTTGTTTCAGGATATCAACGCAATGCCAGCCGTATAACTTTTAATACGTTAATATATTTCGTCCCGACGTCAGTTCTAAAATTTCTCACCTGAAATAAAAAATATTGATTTTTAAAGCAAGGTATTTAAAAATTTCATTGCATAAAAATGAAAAAACATATTGCCGAACTTTGTCGTATTCGGCTTTTGGATTCGGCTTTTCCACAACCGAATCCGAACCTCAAAATTTTCACGAATCCGAATCCAAATCCGAACCTTTTTATGTCCTATATCCGGTTAACATCCGGCTCCGGTACGAAATTTACTACCCGGCCCCGGTTCCACTATCTTTTAAAATTAACATCCGGTCGATCCCTGATAATTACTGTTACGCCCCTAACATTAAACTGCAGGGTGGCACCGAATCCACGATTTCACCGAATCCGAATCCATTCCTAATTTGCCAAATCCGAATCTCTTAATCTTGCAAATTTCAGTTATATATTAATTTGTTTCAGAAATCAACGCAATACATACCACATAACTTTTAAACGTTAATATATTTCATGCCCAATCTCAGTTTTAAAATTTGTGACCTGAAACAAAAATTTTTATTAACAAGTTATTTAATTTTTATTTTGTTTAAGACTGGAAAAAATATTGCACAACACTGCTGGATGGGCTTTTTCACAACCGAATCCGAATCTGAACCGCAAACTTTGGCCGAATCTGAATCACAAATTGTTGCCGAATCCGAACCTTTATTGCCATCCATTAACACTGGTCATCTTTGTATGAAAGAAAAAATATGTAAAAGTATATATGTTAAAAATCAGTTCCATGGTAGTTGGCATAAGTACAAATGATGGTTTCAATTTTTTGAAGTTTAAAAACATCCAACAAGTTAAAATACTGGAGCCAGATGTCCATTTTTTGCCGGAGCCGGATAACCGGTCGCACCCTGCTACGTACGTATATATACCCACAACGTATGTATTTATCAGGGTTCAACCGGAATTCCTGTTCTTGTTCTAGTTCCTGCTTTCGCGAAGCGTTTTATGTTTTGTAATGTTTTGTTCTCTGGGGTCGAAAGGCGGATGTCCGTCCGACCGTCTGTCCGCCTCCCTCACTTTCAGCTGCAAGTAAATTTTAATACCGGAATTTTTAATTTGCAGATATATATTGCATATGCACCAGGGCAAGCAAGTCTCACATGCTTACAAGCTGCACTTTTAGTGCTAGACGAACATGTAACGCCACACAAGTTTGCACCGCAGAAAAACTGGGGCAAAATTATATTGCGACTTAAGCTTAAGCATTTGAGCGCTGTGTGGGTAAACAGAAAAATGGCGAAAAACTCGCCTAAGACACATTTGTGACAAATTTACTAAAGAGCAAAACAGAAACTCAGTTCCTACCGAACATTATTTAACTTATGGTTCCAGCTCCGATAAAAATCAATTCCTGCTCCTGGAAAAAATTGGTTTCAACTTACGTCTTATAAGAATTGCGCCACGTTCAGATTAATTAGCTATCATTGAATGATAACAGTAAATATAATCGGTCTCCAAATAAGTCTTATTAAAATTGCGCTGTTTTGATATAAATTAGCTATCATTGAATGATAACAATAAATAGAATCAGAAATGTTTATCGAACTTATGTAAGACGTAGTATTACCCTACAGTTCACTACCTAATCGTCACAACGAAATTATAATTGTTTTTCCTGCGCTATTGGACAACAACAGCGCGGCTACCTAGCTACCCCCAGAATATGAAAATCTTTTATTCATCCATGAAACGAGCTAACAAAATTCTATATGAGGTATGGACTCCAAAAAGCCCTATTCAGACGGGCAAGTCTTTGTAGCAAAAACTTGCACAAGCAACTTGCATGTGAAGCTTGTGTAACAAAAGAGCTTAGAAGTTCTTTCTGCTGCAAATCAATCAATAGAATTGCAATCACTTGAATTTCGTGCATCTGCATTTCGATATAGCCACTCGGAAAACATGTTGTTCAGTCCTTCTCATTTTATTCAGAAATTCAACTATCAAACTTGTTTGACATTTCCACAGTTCACACCGATTGTAGCGGGGCTTTTTATATATTTAAGCGCAAAACAAAAACAGTACGGGTACAAAAGCGTTTTGAAGTCAACAAATTTCGAGTGGGGCCCTTTTTACGTGTAAATGGTTCTTGAAAGTGAAACTTGGAAGTTCAAGTTTTTTGAAAATTTATTGTAAGGGTTTGCTGCTGTAATTTATTTACGACGAATATGGGCCTAAAATTATGTCATAAGTTTGAATACCCTGGCAATTTGATATCATCATCATTGGCTGAACCTTAAGCCTGGATCAAACGTGAAAGCTTTCGCTGCGAGAACTTATAGCTGCAACTTAAACGAAATACTTGCAACTGCAAGTATTTGTAAATAATCATAACTTTCATTCTGAACCTTGACATGAATTTATGTGAATAATTTGCAAACCACTGCAATAAATATTAAACATAACCTATAATCTATCAGTTTGGCCAATGATGATAAACGAATTAGACTTGCAGGATTATTCATACGTACGAATTAATTCTTGGCATATATTAATAATGAATAACTTGCAGGTGCAAGTTCTTCGAATGAATTGTTCAAAAAACTTGCAGCTGCAAGTTTCAGTTGTAAGAATGCGCAAAGGAGGTTATACTCGAAATTTCTTGACTTGAAAAAGTTTTCATCGCGATGCAAGCTCTATTTAATGCTTAAATATTTAAAACTAGTCCAATTACTTGCGCCATCGGATGCAAAACCTCAAACAAGTTTAGATATTTGAATTAATTCACACTTCTTGAATAAATTCAATAAGTCTGACTTAATTCAAAAGGCGCTCAGCAACAAGTCTTCAGATTGGCCAACGAAAATGCAAGTGCAAGAAATTCGAGCGATTTACGGCAGCATTCACACGTGCGAATTAAATTCAATCAAAAACTTCAAATCTGCTTTGTGACCAAACTTCCACATGCAAGTTGCACGTGCAAGTTTTTTCTGCAAAATGCAAAAGCTTGCACGTGTGAATAGGGCTTTACTTTAAGCCCTATTACACGTGCAAATTTTTGTAGCAAGAACTTGCACTTGCAACTTGCATGTGCAAGTTTGGTCACAAAGCGAAAGCAGCTATGAAGTTTTTGCAGCTGCAAAATTTTCACCGTAATTCCAGCTATAATTTAATTAAAAAATGTGAACGCAATTGCAAATCATTTGAATTTCTTGCACCTGCAGTTGGATTGGTCAATCGGAATATTCCTTTGAAAATACTTGCAGCCGCAAGTATTTCGTGCAAGTTCCAGCTCTTATGCTTGAGATTTATTGCAGTAGACTACAAATTATTCTTATAAACTCATGCCAAGATTAAACAATAGTTACTTAAAAGACTATTCGATTTTGATGGCGACATTTCGCGTCTTCCGGGGCTGCCAATCTATCAGAAATTTCAACGCGTAAACTTGTCTTAAGTCCAAAATCGCTTTAAAGTCAGAGGTCGACATTTAAGGTATGTCTCTGCAACCCAGCCTGTGTCCACATAAAGCTAAAATCGAACTAATGTTTATTTGGGAATTTGGGCAACATACACTAGTTCTTGCAAACAGTCTACCATTGATTGAAAGCCTATTAAACCTGAAGCAAAATATAATTGAATTGCAGACACATGCCTTAAAGCTTGAACTAAGTATAGATTTTACAGGTTACGAAGTGAAATGCGAGCAATGTGCTGAATTTTCAACTGAACAATTATTTAAAATACGGACCCGTTACGGTCTGGAGTTAATTTTGATAAATTTTGTGTTTGCTTAATAAATAAATATGCTTTTAACTGAGTTATCGGGCTTCCTGCTATTGAAAGCTTGAAAATCAGTCAGGAAGCAAGGAATCAAAGAAATACCAAGGATCAAGGAAGGTGTTGAACATTTAAAAAGGCGAAGGGTTTGTTTTGTTCAACTGTTAAATTCAGTAAACAACCAGTAGTATTTTTGGTTATTACCGCTTTGTTGTCTGCCGGAACGGCACGTCGGGATGACCCCTTTCTTCCCCTTAATTTCTCGAAAGGTATGACCACACCGGAAATCGAGCGTCGGACCTCGCTCGCGAGTCAAGCGCGCTGCCCATTACACCACGCGGCCGATACCATAATTTCCTGTGCGGCTTAATGTGCACGAGTATATATGTGTTTTAACATTACGCACTCTGCACATAAATAAGCTACACCACGTATACCCGCAGTAATCTTTAGACCAAGCATTAAACACAATTTTATAAATTACGTAATTTGTTCCGGTAATTGGCACTCTGGGAGTATGGGAGATGTAGACGTAGATGCAATGCTCGAAGCAGCATACAAGGTAAGGTACATAATTGAACTCTAACCAGTGAAATTTTTATTTTGGTGGCATCGAATCCACGATACCGAATCCGAATCCAGTGCTAATTTGCCGAATCCGAATCCTGCATGTTGCAAATTTTAGATATATCTATAATTTGTTTCAAAATATCAACACAATGCCAGCAGTATAACTTTTAATACGTTAATATATTTCGTCCCGACGTCAGTTCTGATATTTCTCACCTGAAATAAAAAAATATTGATTTTTATAGCAAGGTATTTAAGCATTTTATTGCTTAAAAATGAAAAAACATATTGCCGAACTTTGTTGGATTCGGCTTTTACGCAACCGAATCCGAATCTCAAATTTTTGCCGAATCTGAATCCGAACCTTTGTTGCCACCTTGGCTCAGTAGTAGCGCTCTGGGCTGAGAATCTGCCCTTATTTTCAGCTGCGAGAACTTAGAAATTAAAACTGTTAACCTCCTACTTTTTGAGTTCGTTTATAAAGCTAGAATTAAAAAAAATTGAAATTTTCAAAATAAACTATTTTTAATATTTTTTTCGTAGTTTTCTCAACATAAACAATACCTTTTTGGATTAGGGCTAAAAGATTGTTTTAAAAAATAAATTTGGTGGGGTGATGAAAATTCTGAGTGGTGAAGCCCTGTTAATAAAATCATTGCATTATGCTTGTGTTGTTGCCAAGAACTCAAACCAGGCTTAAACGTACGCATAATGGTTTACAGTGACAATTATGCTTTCCGTGGCTTGCTCAAATTGCTCCACATTCTAACTACAGTTTTTTATGTTGGCCTCATAAGATACGTATATACGTAAAATATGGGTAAATTTTCACTGTCTGTATGTTATATATGTTTACATACGTACGTTGTTAGCGCTTTTAAACTAGGTAGCATATCGAAAGAAAATGTGGTGCAGTGAAATTTATGATTGAGGGAACTTGCACCAAGGCTCGATTTTTGATCAGATTAAAATTGGCAACAATTATGGCTGTTTACACGATATATGGAGCGCACAATTCTCCGCATTTTAAGATATTACATGTCCTACACGAGTCTGTGGTTACTGGTTCTGTATCTATGCATGCCACGTAAACCGCGTTCAAGTTTTTAAAAGTGACATTCTGCAAAAAAATATAAAGGGCATATATCTAGAGCTGTTTAAAATTATTTGTACATCAATTAAAGAGTTACATACTATCAAAATTGTCAAAAATTAGGGTTGGTGTCAAAATATCCCGTTTTCCGCGGATATGCTCTACAGAGATGTGCGGTTTCGGTCTCGGCAAGTCTCGGGATTTGGCTGGTCTCGTTCCCAGTCTCGCTTTTTTCAGTCTCGGTGGTCTATAAACCGAGATCAAGGAGGTGAAAAAGCAATAAGCAATCACAAAAATTTTCCTTGGATCGCAGCTTTGGCCAGGATGTACTTGCACATTTCGCCTGCAAACACAGACAGCGAACGATTATGGAGCACCGCTACCTGGTTATATAGCGGTTTGAGAAACAATGATCCCTCTGGTTACCCGAAATTCTACTTTTTGAAAAAAAAACCCAAAACACTTCGCTTTTGCTGTGACAAAGCACAAATAGTTGCATTTTTGTGTTTACGTAAAACATTTAAGGCATCGTGTAAAAAATTTGTCATTCGCATTTATAAGTCTACGCTATGTTAAAAATTCTCCAGTCTATTCGGTTTTCTCGGGATGAAACAAAAACGCTACAGCTTTGAATTAGGGTTGTATCGAGCGTGTTTTGCTTTTGAGACAGTGGGATTTGTTTCTAACCTGTTTGAAACGGCAAATCAGAGCACTCGGTCTCGCTTTTTTGACCGAGACCGCCCATCCATGCTCCTCTATAGTCTTAATCCCAGCCACCCCTGTTTTATAGTATATATACCTAAGGAAAACCGGATATCATTAAAAGTAAGACGGGCCAAACAACAAGTGCAAGCGGAATTCCGATTCATCGGCATCGGTAATAATCGGCATTTAATTTGGGCTGGTTCGAAAGCGCAAAGCCTGAGAAATACAATTTTGAGAATGTTGGATAGTTTTTGCAACTAGATAAAAGGAATGGGCTAAAATATTGGATATTGATTAGGGATGTGCCGATTAATCGGCATCGGTGTCGGTAATAATCAGCGCTTTTCGCGAGTATCAACGTCGGCCGTCACTTTTTGCACGTAACAATCCGTTGGAATGCTATCAATTTCACTTCTTGGCGCATATGATCAGTGTGCCTGCTCAGGGAAATTGTTATCTCTTGCGGTTGTGTTTGAAAAAATTAATTGAAACGAACCGTTGTTATAAAATTATAATAGTTTATGATCGTTAGGGTTTAAGTTCTTCATGTAACGATGTAGTGTAGTATCCTATCTGCTTGTTAAGCATGGTGTACTAAAGTTGGAATCGGCATCGGAAAAAATTTTGGTATCGCCACATCCCTAAGACATAACTACATTACATTTGTTCAGAATTCTGGTCTTACACATTATGCATCCACTTTTTCAACATTTGAGTATGTACTATATGTGTAGGTACGTAATCCCATTTGGCGCAATATTTATGTTAAATCACGGTCAACAAACAACGAATACTTCAGAGACGAATTCAGCTAGGTACACGATAAGCATTAGCACCTTGTATATACGTACGTACCTAATTCAAAGGGTGCAAAGCGGAACTGGGTGATACCGGAATCGGAACGGCAAGTTTTTAGCTGAATCGGAACTAGAAGTTTTAACATTAACAAATCTAGTATTGATTTAAGCGGTCTTTTGGTTGGCAACAGTTGTCAAAACTTCGTACGAATAAATTGGCGATAATTTTTTGTTCTGTATAGCTAAAAACAAAAACTACAATCAATTATTGACAAGTTAACTCATCTAAAGTGAAATCAGAAGTCATTTTAAATCTGAATCGGAATTCCGGTTGCACCCTGCTAGCTCTCTGCGCTGTCTGGATGCGAAAATTGACATCTGAATGTCTTGGACTAAAGCTGAACGAACTCGGTATTTGCGTTATACCTATATATACGTTTTAGGACAACGGCGAATGTAAAGAAGAAAAGAACAACCGAGCCGGAAGCGAGAAGCGTGAAAGAGATAGACGTAGCAAGTAAATGCGGACTCACAGTTTGCTTTTTGATATATTTTACGTTGTATTTTATACATTTCTGTCTGCGGCAGTTGCCAGCATGTTGTGAAGTAAAACATAACTGATAACAGCGCGAGCTTACATTAATCTTACCGAAATTTATTTGGATTTTGAACCTCATAAAATGTGGGTCTCACAGACGTTACTTTTTGTGAAAGTCATAAAATCTAGAAGTTAAATTATACGCACTACTTTTTGCCAATTTTCGTGCTCAGTCAGCTGGCGAGTGTACGAATCCCAGCTAACTTATTCTGTGCTCCCGGTTTAGTGTGTGCCCCTCGGGTTGAAAATAGGTAGTTACTTGGACTACATATGGACTCTTTTAGATTAAGTAAATATATATAGAAGTGGTGCGGGCGTAAGTGCGTACTGCCTGGACTGGCCTGGTTCGGTGATCGTGTATAATGGGTCTGTGATACTTGTTGTAGGCATCCTACTCTACCTGACTAAGCGGTCAGAAAATACACGTTGTTAAACACAAAAAACCATGTTGTAGCGCTCGCGAGCAGGTACGTGTCTGAGTCAGTGTAAGGTGCAGGCAGTGGCTTTCCACCTGCACCGTAAAGAAAATAACAAAAAATGGTGCCAATCATTTTGTTTACGTGTAATCAAACGCCCCATGGGAGGCGACGTTAAACAATGGATTGTCGGTGATGTGCTGAAAATGCTACATGTCGAGACACATTGATATCGTCAATGAATACTTATTATCTGCTTAACTATAATGATACTATTACACAATATACGTCTACCACTGCTTTATTCGCGTATCTGGGACATGTGTTCGTGACGGGGCGTACTGATGGCTGATAACTGTTTTTTGAGACGGTCTCCGGTTAAACTTCAACAGACGTGGGCTGGGCGTGGTATATATGACGACAGGCAGAACAGCCAGCGCTTCCTAAACGCTGCAACTCGAGAACGAGAGACTTACCTATGTCATCTCATAGACCACAGCTTTGGTTGTCTACTTAAATTTATATTTTAAATCCACTTGCACGGTTTCAACGAGTACTAGATTTTGCCGGAACAGGAACAACAGGATTTAATCTTTGGCCGAAACACGAGCCGGAATTTGAAATAATTTTCAGCACTGAAATACTGTTTCACCTTTTAGTAAACCCATTAAAACGTGGCTTAAGCGAGTTTTGTTACCATTTCTTTTTCGTTTTCATCACTCGTACAAAATCACTCACCAAATATTTCGCTTTAACAGCTGCCCCCCAGGAACTTCCTGGGGGCCCCAGGAATCGTCCCCCGGCGGAAATTTTCAAGCTGTGGAGAAGCCAGTTATTAACTGAGAACTGAATGAGCTGAATTGTGTTAATTTCGATTAATAATTTAGCATTTACAAACTTTTAATGTCATTGGCTCAACACCTTAAAAATTCCTGTTACTGCGTTCTGCAATTGCGGAACAGGAACAGGCACGAGTTTTTGCAGGATTTCCGGTGGAACACTGAAGAAAATTAAAATGATTTTTTCGGTGGCATGTATTTTTCATTTTCCGTTTCCGGTAAATTTTTCAAATTCCGGTTCCTGTAAATTGTATTTGCCTTTATAGAATTGTTATTTCGGTATGCCTGTTTTTGCAATTACGTACTTCGGTTTTATTATACCCGATGTCGATTCTAGCTGTAGTACACCATGCTAAAAGAACAAATAGGATACTATTAATTACATCATTATACGAATACTTAAAGCCTAACCACCATAAATGATTAGAATTCTCATGAGACAGCTCCAGTTCTATTAATTCTTTCAAACACAAACTCAAAATAGATAACAGTTTACCTTATCAGACAAATGATATGTATATATCAGGGTTCAACCGGAGTCCTGCAAAAATTTAATGTTTGCAATTAATTCAATTTTGATAATAAGTGCCTCAGATGGGTTTTCGCAAAATTTGATGATGAAATAGCTCGTCTAAACCTTTTATGACAAGTTTTCTGAAAAGTCCAACTAATTCGGTGATGAAAATTATTTCAAATTCCGGTTCCTGTTTTGTGCCGATTCTGATTTTGAAATTTTGCCGACGCCCAACGGATGCTGTTGTCGATTTTAACTGTAGTACACCATGTTTAATAAACAGAAAGGATATATACTACATTACATCATTATGCAGACTTAAACCCTATCCACTATAAACGATTACAATTTTATGAATACGGTTCATTTCGGTTAATTTTTCAAACACAAGCGCAAGACAGAAAACAGGTTTCCCGGATCATTCACATTGATATGCGCCAAGAAGTGAAATTGGTAGCTTTGCAACGAACTATTATGTGCAAAAAGTATCGGCAAAGACTCGGCAATTTTTTGCAGTGCCGATGCCGATACTCACTAAACGTGACGTGTCGAGTACAACAGATAAAGTGAATACGTACCTTGCAAAAAAAGAAAATTAAATGTATTTTTCGGTGGTATGTATTTATCATATTCCGGTTTCGTGTTCGGTCATTTTTCAAATTCCTGTTCCTATAAATTGCAATTTTTAACGTGGTTTGGATTGTTTTTCTATTTTAGGTCGCGGTCAAAAAATAAATCAAAGAAGCGATCGCGAAGTCGAAGCAGACATCGCAGCCGAGAACGTGAGAAACGGTATGTTATATAAAGTGAACTGGTACGTGCCAGGTTTCTCTAAGATGGATGCTGATGAGCAGGGATTGGTGGTCACGGTCTCGGCAAGTTTCGAGATTTGGCTGGTCTCGGTCTCGGTCTTGCTTTTTTCAGTCTCAGTGCGGTGATTTGCAAACCGAGACCAGAGAGGTGAAAAAGCGATAAGCGATTACAAAAATTTTCCTTAGATCGCAGCTTTGGCCCGCAAGCACTTGCGCGTTTCGCCTACCGACACAGACAGCGAACGACTGGAGCACCGATACCTGGTTATACAGCGATTTCAGAAACAGAATGACCCCTCCGGTTACCCAAAATTCTATTTTTAAAAGGAAATCCAAAACACTGATTTTATTGTGACAAAGCACAAATAGTTACATTTTTGCGTTTAAATCATTTAAACCATCGTTTAAAAAATTATTGGTCATCCGCATTTATAACGTCACGCTATTTAAAAAAATTCCCAGTCTATTCGGTTTGCCTGGGGGAAAACAACATTATATCTCTGAATTAGGGATTGTACTATGGGTGTCTTGAGCCAGCGTGATTTGTCCCGAGCCTGTTCGAAGGGTATGGGAACACTAGCCAAGTGAAAAATAAAGTAACAAATAATGTTTGGTGGCGATTTATTAGTTTTATTGTATGAAACGGCAATTCAGAGCAGTATTCAAAACATTAATTATAAAATCTTATTTTTATTTTCGGAACGGTTACAAATTTATCGAGACCAAAATTCTCGGTCTCGCTAAGCTGGGTCTCGATCTCGGTCTCGCCTTTTGACCGAGACCGCCCATCCCTTATATTTTTGTCAATGCAAATTGTCCGTTCAGTCACAGAACTTCTAGTTCCAATTCCGATTACAATTCGGGCATAAATTTGCTGTTTAAATTCCGGTATAATCTAGTTCCACTTTTCACCCTTCAAACTGGATTCCGATTCAAATTACAATTCCGATTCCAATTGTAATTATTATCGTAATCGGGATCGTAATTTTTCGTCCTTTCCACTAACTTGTTTTATTTGCAATTAAAGTGTCAAATTTGTGTGCAGTTCTGTAAAGCTTCAGAACAATCGGTGCTTAAAACAATTCTCAGTGTGGATTACAACACCGAAATATATATACTGTTTTACTCTTAAGTAAACCCTTTTAAAACGTGCGTTAAGCGGTTTTTTTTTTCATTTTTTTACTTTTCATCGATTATGCAAAATCATACACCAAGTATTTAAATTAAACAACGTATAAACTAAACTGAACGAGGTGAAAGGTATGAAGTTTGACTATAATTTTGCATTTGCGAAATTTTTAATGTCTGTTTGGTTTGGCACAACAGCCAACACGGCAAAAATTCTGGTTCCTGCGTTCTGAAATGTCGGAATATGAATCGATTTCTTGTAAGAATTCCGCTGGGAACACGAATTCTGTTGAAACCCTGTTTTCTACGCGTATGTCGTTGCAAGAATTTTCTGTTATTGCCTCGCCCTACATATACTAATTTTTTTCTGTTTGCAATGGAGGCTTGAAAAACGTTTAGGTCAACTAAGGAGAGGAGTTGGAGTGGGTGAGAGCTCGAATGTGAGTAGCATCGCATTAACCCTAGGGAGGTAACTCCAGTAGAATATACAGTTTGCTTTCAAGTAAAAGGTCACATTTCCAGCCACTGTATAGGAACTTGTTAGTATCAAATATTTAGTACTTTTAGCTGATTTCCTGTGTTGTCGAATTCAGATATTTGTATTGAAATGAGTAGCAATTTGACCTTACAAACTTAAATATGAGCGTGTTTCAGCCGTGGAAGTCGATCGCGATCGCCACGCGATTCCCGGCGCGACCGTGGTGCGGGTAGTGAACGTCGTCATAGTCGAAGTAGAAGCCGTGAACGTCATCGACGCCGCGATCGCGATCATCGCCGCCGTTTCTCCGCCTGTATCACCGCCGCCTTCACTTGCATCGATGCCGCCGCCACTCACTGCGAACTCGTGAACCGTCACCGCCTTGGCGATCTCGTCGATCGTCTCCTCCTGGTGGTGTCTGTGGGCGGACCACCTTCGCGACGCATGCCCGGCCCAGAACGGCGTGATGTGTAAGCGTTATGGTTTTTGTTAACAAGCGCTATACGACCAAGAGAAAATAATTTAATTAAATTTTGTAAAATAATTTTGTGGTGTAACCACAATACCACCTTTATTTAATGTGACAGAAAAATGACAGAGAATAGCCATAACAGGAACTAAATTTTGCTGTTGCTTGCTTTGAACCAGCAATATTTTTTTAAAAAAGGCGATCAAACGTTGATCGTCTCGGAAACTCATTTTTTAACAAAAAAGCAAAAATTCCGTGGGGTGAGCGCCAAGAGTGCAACGTTTGTTGCAACCAGCAATATTTGCTAAAAAATTACGACTTTCCTGAGGGATCAAATGCTGATCCTCCCGGAAAGTCATTTTTAGTTGCATAAAAATGCTGTATTACATACCTACATTCAATTGTTAAACCCCAATTTCGACGACGAGTTCCAGCCAAAAACCCCTTAATCAATAATAGATTGTATTTAAATTCTTTCATTGCCGCGCGTGGAGTCTAGCTTTAAGAAGGGGGGCAAGAGTAGACGGGAAGCAAGGAATTGTATGAAGAAGGGGGGGGGGGGGGGAGGGGGGGGGGGGGGAACCAAAAATACGTCCATCCCAGGGGGCCGAACGCAGGTAGGGTCTCATTCGTTACAAAGACGCTGTGCGTCGTTGGAAGAAGGGAGAAACAGACGCAAAAAGGACTCGTTAACTCGCGAAAAGCGACGATTTTTACCGACACCCATGCCGAAATGCTAAACAATATCCAAGCCCAACCTTATCTAGTGCAAAAAATATCCAACATCAAAGATTCCAGGCTTGCGCTTTCGAACCACCCAATTAATCCGATTACCATGCCGATGATCGGATTCCGCTTGCTGTTGTTTGGCGTTTATCAATGCCAACTTATCTCGAGCCTGGGGGAAGGCACAGGGAAATAATTACAAGTTACGACTCGCTATGCATTGCATTTTTTTTTTGTATTTTTGGTGTAATCCAGTTCCGCTGCACCAAGGTACTAAGAACGGCCAGAGGGGCGGGGCCATCAGACAAACAAAACCAGAAAAGACAAACAGAGGAAAACGGACCAGAAACGAAGCGGACGGGAACAGCAAAGAAGAACGGGAAGAAAACAGCGGGCAATAAACCAGAACAGGCTAAGCGAAATTAACCGAATACAACTCCGCACACTATCGAATGTACCGCCGAGTACACGTTCCACCAAACAGCGCAGGAAAACGGAAACACAAAACACACACCCGCGGCAACAAAAGCCAGGGCACAATAGCCAGAACGAACACAGCACAGCAACAACACCCACGCAAAACCCGCGGCGCGATAGCCAAACAACAACGAAAAACCGCACATGGGAGACAGAGCCGCAGACACGATAGAAAACACGGCACGCCGAGCCGCAAAAGACAAAAGAGTAGTGTAGCTGGCCCCGGCGCGGGTAAAACCGCCACCGAGACACTCTATATAAAAGAGCATAACCTCGGCCAGACGGGGCAGAACCGCAGAAAGTAAACAACAGCAACACAGACCACGAACTAGACAACAAGGGTAAAACGAAACGAAACCGGGCACCCGAGACACAAACGTACCGCCACAGAGCCAAAAAAACCCAGACCGGGCGGCACCGCGCGGAAACCGCACCAATACGCGCACCGCCGGCGCCCTTCGCGCTCATTGCGAGGTGGCGTTTTCTTGGAGGAATGGATCGAAAATATAAGGTGACATTTGACACAACACCACACATACTACCAGACTACCAGGGGTCCAACGGAATTCTGCCGGCCAAAATTCATGCAAAAGTCGCCTGTGTCCTGCAGAAAATGCAGGAACCGGAATTTGCGTTGCAGCAAATATCAACTCTGTGAAATATGTTCAAATAAGTTTTGTAATTAGTATAGCATAGATTCGGTGAAAAACATTATTTCAAATTCCGGTTCCTGTTCTGTTCCGGTTTCTTAAAGAAATGCAAAGGCATTTGAAATAACTTTCATCACCTGTTACTTTGACTTTTTTGAAAACTTGCCAATTTAGCTATTTCATCACTAAATTTTGCCAAAAAAAACCTCAGTCCAAATAACTATTTTTCAAAGACAAGGTTTCAATATGTAAATAGATTAGGTCCAATCTGCGTAAAAAATTTCGGTTGATCCATGATAAGTACATAACATACGGTATATACATTCACGCATATATTATAATTTGGGGAGACTATAGAAAACTAGCCAACACTCTAACAATGCGTCGGCAAGAAATATTTCAAATTCCGTTTGCCATTCCTGTATATGAAGAGATGGGCGGGAAACGGGACATTTTGATAACCCCCGGAACGAAAAATTTTGTAAAAAATAAAAAATTTCAGAAAATGGTGGCAAATTTCGGGTCATTCGAAGGATCAAGTCTAAGGAATACGATTTCACGAATGTTGAATATGCGTTTGCAGTTAGATAAAAGTTACGTATGTGCTAAAAACAGCAAATATTGATCCCACCGGAATTTTTGATTTTCACAAATTTGACAACTAACGGTAGGTTTTCCAGCAATGTGTATTTTTGTGGCCGCATATTAGGGATGTGCCGATTAATCGGCATCGGTAATAATCGGCACTTTTCGTGAGTATCGGCATCGGCACTGCAAAAAAATTGCCGATTCTTTGCCGATATCTTTTGCACATATAACAGTCAATTGGAATGCTATCAGTTTCATTTCTGGGCGCATATTTGTGTATCTAGTCAGAAAAACTGTTATTTTTTTGCGTTTGTGTTTGAACAATTTAATTGAAATTAACGGTTCTTATAAATTTTTAATCGTTTAGGATGTATAGGGTTTAAGTCTTCATATAATGATGTAACGTAGTAATCCTATCTGTTTATTAAGCATGGTGTACTAAAGTTGGAATCGGCATCGGCAAGATTTCAAAATAAGAATCGTCATCGTTATCGGCAAAAATTTGGTATCGGCACATCCCTACCGCATATATTGACATATGCTTTCAAACTAGAATCCAAACAGAGATTCTTTTTATTCGTCCGTCGTTGGCCCATCTCAAAAAGTTGGTAAAAACACTTAGCGGTTTGTGAAAAGTTTTATTTTACCATACTAGACCATTTTCTAACAAACAAAATAACAGTGAAAGTAAACAAGCTATTGCATTAACACCGACAGATTGAGGGATAGATAAACGCATATCTTGTGCTGTAATTCGAAAGTGTGATTGTGGGAATATCATTTATAATCACCAGGGGGTGCAAAGCGGAACTGGATTACACCAAAATCGTAACTTGAAATTCTGTGACTGCACGGATAATTGGCATTGATAAATATAATGTTCCTTTATGTTGTCTGTTGGCTGGAAAAATTTTCAAAAATGTCGCTTTAACGAATTGGCGATGATTTTTGGTTCTGTAAAGCTAGACTACAATCAATTATTGATAAATTAACTCGTCGAAAGCAATTGAATAGGTATGTAATACAGCATTTTTATGCAACTAAAAATGACTTTCCGGGAGGATCAGCATTTGATCCCTCAGGAAAGTCGTAATTTTTTAGCAAATATTGCTGGTTGCAACAAACGTTGCACTCTGGTGCTCACCCCACGGAATTTTTGCTTTTTTGTTAAAAATGAGTTTCCGAGACGATCAACGTTTGATCGCCTTTTTTAAAAAAATATTGCTGGTTCAACAAGCAACAGCAAAATTTAGTTCCTGTTATGGCTATTCTCTGTCATTTTTCTGTCACATTAAATAAAGGTGATTGTGGTTACACCACAAAATTATTTTACAAAATTTAATTAAATTATTTTTCTGCTTGGTCGTATAGCGCTTGTTAACAAAAACCATAACGCTTACACATCACGCCGTTCTGGGCCGGGCATGCGTCGCGAAGGTGGTCCGCCCACAGCACCACCAGGAGGAGACGATCGACGAGATCGCCAAGGCGGTGACGGTTCACGAGTTCGCATGAGTGGCGGCGGCATCGATGCAAGTGAAGGCGGCGGTGATACAGGCGGAGAACGGCGGCGATGATCGCGATCGCGGCGTCGATGACGTTCACGGCTTCTACTTCGACTATGACGACGTTCACTTACCCGCACCACGGTCGCGCCGGGAATCGCGTGGCGATCGCGATCGACTTCCACGGCTGAAACACGCTCATATTTAAGTTTGTAGGTCAAATTGCTACTCATTTCAATACAAATATCTGAATGCGACAACACAGGAAATCAGCTAAAAGTACTAATATTTGATACTAACAAGTTCCTATACAGTGGCTGGAAATGTGACCTTTTACTTGAAAGCAAACTGTATATTCTACTGGAGTTTCCCTAGGGTTAATGCGATGCTACTGCACATTCGAGCTCTCACCCACTCCAACTCCTCTCCTTAGTTGACCTAAACGTTTTTCAAGCCTCCATTGCAAACAGAAAAAAATTAGTATATGTAGGGCGAGGCAATAACAGAAAATTCTTGCAACGACATACGCGTAGAAAACAGGGTTTCAACAGAATTCGTGTTCCCAGCGGAATTCTTGCAAGAAATCGATTCATATTCCGACATTTCAGAACGCAGGAACCAGAATTTTTGCCGTGTTGGCTGTTGTGCCAAACCAAACAGACATTAAAAATTTCGCAAATGCAAAATTATAGTCAAACTTCATACCTTTCACCTCGTTCAGTTTAGTTTATACGTTGTTTAATTTAAATACTTGGTGTATGATTTTGCATAATCGATGAAAAGTAAAAAAATGAAAAAAAAAACTCGCTTAACGCACGTTTTAAAAGGGTTTACTTAAGAGTAAAACAGTATATATATTTCGGTGTTGTAATCCACACTGAGAATTGTTTTAAGCACCGATTGTTCTGAAGCTTTACAGAACTGCACACAAATTTGACACTTTAATTGCAAATAAAACAAGTTAGTGGAAAGGACGAAAAATTACGATCCCGATTACGATAATAATTACAATTGGAATCGGAATTGTAATTTGAATCGGAATCCAGTTTGAAGGGTGAAAAGTGGAACTAGATTATACCGGAATTTAAACAGCAAATTTATGCCCGAATTGTAATCGGAATTGGAACTAGAAGTTCTGTGACTGAACGGACAATTTGCATTGACAAAAATATAAGGGATGGGCGGTCTCGGTCAAAAGGCGAGACCGAGATGAGACCCAGCTTAGCGAGACCGAGAATTTTGGTCTCGATAAATTTGTAACCGTTCCCGAAAATAAAAATAAGATTTTATAATTAATGTTTTGAATACTGCTCTGAATTGCCGTTTCATACAATAAAACTAATAAATCGCCACCAAACATTATTTGTTACTTTATTTTTCACTTGGCTAGTGTTCCCATACCCTTCGAACAGGCTCGGGACAAATCACGCTGGCTCAAGACACCCATAGTACAATCCCTAATTCAGAGATATAATGTTGTTTTCCCCCAGGCAAACCGAATAGACTGGGAATTTTTTTAAATAGCGTGACGTTATAAATGCGGATGACCAATAATTTTTTAAACGATGGTTTAAATGATTTAAACGCAAAAATGTAACTATTTGTGCTTTGTCACAATAAAATCAGTGTTTTGGATTTCCTTTTAAAAATAGAATTTTGGGTAACCGGAGGGGTCATTCTGTTTCTGAAATCGCTGTATAACCAGGTATCGGTGCTCCAGTCGTTCGCTGTCTGTGTCGGTAGGCGAAACGCGCAGTGCTTGCGGGCCAAAGCTGCGATCTAAGGAAAATTTTTGTAATCGCTTATCGCTTTTTCACCTCTCTGGTCTCGGTTTGCAAATCACCGCACTGAGACTGAAAAAAGCAAGACCGAGACCGAGCCAGCCAAATCTCGAAACTTGCCGAGACCGTGACCACCAATCCCTGCTCATCAGCATCCATCTTAGAGAAACCTGGCACGTACCAGTTCACTTTATATAACATACCGTTTCTCACGTTCTCGGCTGCGATGTCTGCTTCGACTTCGCGATCGCTTCTTTGATTTATTTTTTGACCGCGACCTAAAATAGAAAAACAATCCAAACCACGTTAAAAATTGCAATTTATAGGAACAGGAATTTGAAAAATGACCGAACACGAAACCGGAATATGATAAATACATACCACCGAAAAATACATTTAATTTTCTTTTTTTGCAAGGTACGTATTCACTTTATCTGTTGTACTCGACACGTCACGTTTAGTGAGTATCGGCATCGGCATGCAAAAAATTGCCGAGTCTTTGCCGATACTTTTTGCACATAATAGTTCGTTGCAAAGCTACCAATTTCACTTCTTGGCGCATATCAATGTGAATGATCCGGGAAACCTGTTTTCTGTCTTGCGCTTGTGTTTGAAAAATTAACCGAAATGAACCGTATTCATAAAATTGTAATCGTTTATAGTGGATAGGGTTTAAGTCTGCATAATGATGTAATGTAGTATATATCCTTTCTGTTTATTAAACATGGTGTACTACAGTTAAAATCGACAACAGCATCCGTTGGGCGTCGGCAAAATTTCAAAATCAGAATCGGCACAAAACAGGAACCGGAATTTGAAATAATTTTCATCACCGAATTAGTTGGACTTTTCAGAAAACTTGTCATAAAAGGTTTAGACGAGCTATTTCATCATCAAATTTTGCGAAAACCCATCTGAGGCACTTATTATCAAAATTGAATTAATTGCAAACATTAAATTTTTGCAGGAACTCCGGTTGAACCCTGATATATACATATCATTTGTCTGATAAGGTAAACTGTTATCTATTTTGAGTTTGTGTTTGAAAGAATTAATAGAACTGGAGCTGTCTCATGAGAATTCTAATCATTTATGGTGGTTAGGCTTTAAGTATTCGTATAATGATGTAATTAATAGTATCCTATTTGTTCTTTTAGCATGGTGTACTACAGCTAGAATCGACATCGGGTATAATAAAACCGAAGTACGTAATTGCAAAAACAGGCATACCGAAATAACAATTCTATAAAGGCAAATACAATTTACAGGAACCGGAATTTGAAAAATTTACCGGAAACGGAAAATGAAAAATACATGCCACCGAAAAAATCATTTTAATTTTCTTCAGTGTTCCACCGGAAATCCTGCAAAAACTCGTGCCTGTTCCTGTTCCGCAATTGCAGAACGCAGTAACAGGAATTTTTAAGGTGTTGAGCCAATGACATTAAAAGTTTGTAAATGCTAAATTATTAATCGAAATTAACACAATTCAGCTCATTCAGTTCTCAGTTAATAACTGGCTTCTCCACAGCTTGAAAATTTCCGCCGGGGGACGATTCCTGGGGCCCCCAGGAAGTTCCTGGGGGGCAGCTGTTAAAGCGAAATATTTGGTGAGTGATTTTGTACGAGTGATGAAAACGAAAAAGAAATGGTAACAAAACTCGCTTAAGCCACGTTTTAATGGGTTTACTAAAAGGTGAAACAGTATTTCAGTGCTGAAAATTATTTTCAAATTCCGGCTCGTGTTTCGGCCAAAGATTAAATCCTGTTGTTCCTGTTCCGGCAAAATCTAGTACTCGTTGAAACCGTGCAAGTGGATTTAAAATATAAATTTAAGTAGACAACCAAAGCTGTGGTCTATGAGATGACATAGGTAAGTCTCTCGTTCTCGAGTTGCAGCGTTTAGGAAGCGCTGGCTGTTCTGCCTGTCGTCATATATACCACGCCCAGCCCACGTCTGTTGAAGTTTAACCGGAGACCGTCTCAAAAAACAGTTATCAGCCATCAGTACGCCCCGTCACGAACACATGTCCCAAGATACGCGAATAAAGCAGTGGTAGACGTATATTGTGTAATAGTATCATTATAGTTAAGCAGATAATAAGTATTCATTGACGATATCAATGTGTCTCGACATGTAGCATTTTCAGCACATCTACCGACAATCCATTGTTTAACGTCGCCTCCCATGGGGCGTTTGATTACACGTAAACAAAATGATTGGCACCATTTTTTGTTATTTTCTTTTTACGGTGCAGGTGGAAAGCCACTGCCTGCACCTTACACTGACTCAGACACGTACCTGCTCGCGAGCGCTACAACATGGTTTTTTGTGTTTAACAACGTGTATTTTCTGACCGCTTAGTCAGGTAGAGTAGGATGCCTACAACAAGTATCACAGACCCATTATACACGATCACCGAACCAGGCCAGTCCAGGCAGTACGCACTTACGCCCGCACCACTTCTATATATATTTACTTAATCTAAAAGAGTCCATATGTAGTCCAAGTAACTACCTATTTTCTAACCCGAGGGGCACACACTAAACCGGGAGCACAGAATAAGTTAGCTGGGATTCGTACACTCGCCAGCTGACTGAGCACGAAAATTGGCAAAAAGTAGTGCGTATAATTTAACTTCTAGATTTTATGACTTTCACAAAAAGTAACGTCTGTGAGACCCACATTTTATGAGGTTCAAAATCCAAATAAATTTCGGTAAGATTAATGTAAGCTCGCGCTGTTATCAGTTATGTTTTACTTCACAACATGCTGGCAACTGCCGCAGACAGAAATGTATAAAATACAACGTAAAATATATCAAAAAGCAAACTTGAGTCTGCATTTACTTGCTACGTCTATCTCTTTCACGCTTCTCGCTTCCGGCTCGGTTGTTCTTTTCTTCTTTACATTCGCCGTTGTCCTAAAACGTATATATAGGTATAACGCAAATACCGAGTTCGTTCAGCTTTAGTCCAAGACATTCAATGTCAATTTTCGCATCCAGACAGCGCAGAGAGCTAGCAGGGTGCAACCGGAATTCCGATTCAGATTTAAAATGACTTCTGATTTCACTTTTAGATGAGTTAACTTGTCAATAATTGATTGTAGTTTTTGTTTTTAGCTATACAGAACAAAAAATTATCGCCAATTTATTCGTACGAAGTTTTGACAACTGTTGCCAACCAAAAGACCGCTTAAATCAATACTAGATTTGTTAATGTTAAAACTTCTAGTTCCGATTCAGCTAAAAACTTCCGTTCCGATTGGTATCACCCATTCCGCTTTGCACCCTTTGAATTAGGTACGTACGTATATACAAGGTGCTAATGCTTATCGTGTACCTAGCTGAATTCGTCTCTAAGTATTCGTTGTTTGTTGACCGTGATTTAAATAAATATTGCGCCAAATGGGATTACGTACCTAATATATAATACTGTGAAAGTGGAGATAGGAGAAATCTGAAAAATTAGTATCTTAGGATGTGGCGATACCAAATTCGAGCCGATCACTATACACCATGCTAAAACAGATAGATACTAACTAATCTAATGAAACTAAACCTAACACATAACTATAATTATAACCGTCTTCAATAATTTTTTCAAACACAACCCAAGAGATAACAATTCCCGAGAGCACACCTGACATATCGCAAGAAGTGAAATTGATAGACAACGGATGTACGTGAAAAAGTGACGGCCGACGTGATACCGCGAAGCTGATTATACCTGACCACCGACGATAGCACACCTCCCTAACAACTAGCCCCTCGCAAAACACCAACACCCGGCCGCAACCACCCGATAACAGCCGACCGCGACTCCGCCGGGGGGGGGGGGGAACCGAGAAAAAAAGAATACATAATAATATTGCAAATACATAAGGAAGAAAAGGGGGGGATGGTGTGTGGAAGAGGAAGATACAAACAAATCTATGGTAAAAAAAACGACGATAGAGACGCTCTGTATAAGGTAAATGACTCGGTTACCGAAATCTCTAAAAAAAAAAAAATCTTGCTGTGACAAAGACAAATATTGCATTTTTTGTTTCGTAAAAATTTAAGATCGTTAAAAAATTATTCATTATAATCTACGCTATGTTAAAAATTTCATCTATTCGTTTTTGGGATGAAAAAAAAGCTACTTTGAATTAGGTTGTATGAGCGTTTTTGCTTTGAGACAGTGGGATTTGTTTCTACTTTTGAAACGGCAAATAGAGCACTCGTCTCGCTTTTTTGACCGAGACCGCCCATCCATCTCCTCTATATCTTAATCCACCACCCCTGTTTTATAGTATATATACCTAAGGAAAACCGGATATCATTAAAAGTAAGACGGGCCAAACAACAAGTGCAAGCGGAATTCCGATTCATCGGCATCGGTAATAATCGGCATTTAATTTGGGCTGGTTCGAAAGCGCAAAGCCTGAGAAATACAATTTTGAGAATGTTGGATAGTTTTTGCAACTAGATAAAAGGAATGGGCTAAAATATTGGATATTGATTAGGATGTGCCGATTAATCGGCATCGGTGTCGGTAATAATCAGCGCTTTTCGCGAGTATCAACGTCGGCCGTCACTTTTTGCACGTAACAATCCGTTGGAATGCTATCAATTTCACTTCTTGGCGCATATGATCAGTGTGCCTGCTCAGGGAAATTGTTATCTCTTGCGGTTGTGTTTGAAAAAATTAATTGAAACGAACCGTTGTTATAAAATTATAATAGTTTATGATCGTTAGGGTTTAAGTTCTTCATGTAACGATGTAGTGTAGTATCCTATCTGCTTGTTAAGCATGGTGTACTAAAGTTGGAATCGGCATCGGAAAAAATTTTGGTATCGCCACATCCCTAAGACATAACTACATTACATTTGTTCAGAATTCTGGTCTTACACATTATGCATCCACTTTTTCAACATTTGAGTATGTACTATATGTGTAGGTAGTAATCCCATTTGGCGCAATATTTATGTTAAATCACGGTCAACAAACAACGAATACTTCAGAGTACGAATTCAGCTAGGTACACGATAAGCATTTTAGCACCTTGTATATACGTACGTACCTAATTCAAAGGGTGCAAAGCGGAACTGGGTGATACCGGAATCGGAACGGCAAGTTTTTAGCTGAATCGGAACTAGAAGTTTTAACATTAACAAATCTAGTATTGATTTAAGCGGTCTTTTGGTTGGCAACAGTTGTCAAAACTTCGTACGAATAAATTGGCGATAATTTTTTGTTCTGTATAGCTAAAAACAAAAACTACAATCAATTATTGACAAGTTAACTCATCTAAAGTGAAATCAGAAGTCATTTTAAATCTGAATCGGAATTCCGGTTGCACCCTGCTAGCTCTCTGCGCTGTCTGGATGCGAAAATTGACATCTGAATGTCTTGGACTAAAGCTGAACGAACTCGGTATTTGCGTTATACCTATATATACGTTTTTAGGACAACGGCGAATGTAAAGAAGAAAAGAACAACCGAGCCGGAAGCGAGAAGCGTGAAAGAGATAGACGTAGCAAGTAAATGCAGACTCACAGTTTGCTTTTTGATATATTTTTACGTTGTATTTTATACATTTCTGTCTGCGGCAGTTGCCAGCATGTTGTGAAGTAAAACATAACTGATAACAGCGCGAGCTTACATTAATCTTACCGAAATTTATTTGGATTTTGAACCTCATAAAATGTGGGTCTCACAGACGTTCTTTTTGTGAAAGTCATAAAATCTAGAAGTTAAATTATACGCACTACTTTTTGCCAATTTTCGTGTCGTCAGCTGGCGAGTGTACGAATCCCAGCTAACTTATTCTGTGTCCCGGTTTAGTGTGTGCTCGGGTTGAAAATAGGTAGTTACTTGGACTACATATGGACTCTTTTAGATTAAGTAAATATATATAGAAGTGGTGCGGGCGTAAGTGCGACTGCCTGGACTGGCCTGGTTCGGTGATCGTGTATAATGGGTCTGTGATACTTGTTGTAGGCATCCTACTCTACCTGACTAAGCGGTCAGAAAATACACGTTGTTAAACACAAAAAACCATGTTGTAGCGCTCGCGAGCAGGTACGTGCTGAGTCAGTGTAAGGTGCAGGCAGTGGCTTTCCACCTGCACCGTAAAGAAAATAACAAAAAATGGTGCCAATCATTTTGTTTACGTGTAATCAAACGCCCCATGGGAGGCGACGTTAAACAATGGATTGTCGGTGATGTGCTGAAAATGCTACATGTCGAGACACATTGATATCGTCAATGAATACTTATTATCTGCTTAACTATAATGATACTATTACACAATATACGTCTACCACTGCTTTATTCGCGTATCTGGGACATGTGTCGTGACGGGGCGTACTGATGGCTGATAACTGTTTTTTGAGACGGTTCCGGTTAAACTTAACAGGTGGGTGGGCGTGGTATATATGCGAAGGAGAAAGAGCGCTTCCTAAACGCTGAACTGAGAAGAGAACTTACCTATGTCATCTCATAGACCACAGCTTTGGTTGTCTACTTAAATTTATATTTTAAATCCACTTGCACGGTTTCAACGAGTACTAGATTTTGCCGGAACAGGAACAACAGGATTTAATCTTTGGCCGAAACACGAGCCGGAATTTGAAATAATTTTCAGCACTAAAACTGTTCACCTTTTAGTAAACCATTAAAACGTGGCTTAAGCGAGTTTTGTTACCATTTCTTTTTCGTTTTCATCACTCGTACAAAATCACTCACCAAATATTTCGCTTTAACAGCTGCCAGGAACTTCCTGGGGGGGAATCGTCCCCCGGCGGAAATTTTCAAGCTGTGAGAAGCCAGTTATTAACTGAGAACTGAATGAGCTGAATTGTGTTAATTTCGATTAATAATTTAGCATTTACAAACTTTTAATGTCTTGGCTCAACACTTAAAAATTCCTGTTACTGCGTTCTGCAATTGCGGAACAGGAACAGGCACAGTTTTTGCAGGATTTCCGGTGGAACACTGAAGAAAATTAAAATGATTTTTTCGGTGGCATGTATTTTTCATTTTCCGTTTCCGGTAAATTTTTCAAATTCCGGTTCCTGTAAATTGTATTTGCCTTTATAGAATTGTTATTTCGGTATGCCTGTTTTTGCAATTACGTACTTCGGTTTTATTATACCCGATGTCGATTCTAGCTGTAGTACACCATGCTAAAAGAACAAATAGGATACTATTAATTACATCATTATACGAATACTTAAAGCCTAACCACCATAAATGATTAGAATTCTCATGAGACAGCTCCAGTTCTATTAATTCTTTCAAACACAAACTCAAAATAGATAACAGTTTACCTTATCAGACAAATGATATGTATATATCAGGGTTCAACCGGAGTTCCTGCAAAAATTTAATGTTTGCAATTAATTCAATTTTGATAATAAGTGCCTCAGATGGGTTTTCGAAAATTTGATGATGAAATAGCTCGTCTAAACCTTTTATGACAAGTTTTCTGAAAAGTCCAACTAATTCGGTGATGAAAATTATTTCAAATTCCGGTTCCTGTTTTGTGCCGATTCTGATTTTGAAATTTTGCCGACGCCCAACGGATGCTGTTGTCGATTTTAACTGTAGTACACCATGTTTAATAAACAGAAAGGATATATACTACATTACATCATTATGCAGACTTAAACCCTATCCACTATAAACGATTACAATTTTATGAATACGGTTCATTTCGGTTAATTTTTCAAACACAAGCGCAAGACAGAAAACAGGTTTCCCGGATCATTCACATTGATATGCGCCAAGAAGTGAAATTGGTAGCTTTGCAACGAACTATTATGTGCAAAAAGTATCGGCAAAGACTCGGCAATTTTTTGCAGTGCCGATGCCGATACTCACTAAACGTGACGTGTCGAGTACAACAGATAAAGTGAATACGTACCTTGCAAAAAAAGAAAATTAAATGTATTTTTCGGTGGTATGTATTTATCATATTCCGGTTTCGTGTTCGGTCATTTTTCAAATTCCTGTTCCTATAAATTGCAATTTTTAACGTGGTTTGGATTGTTTTTCTATTTTAGGTCGCGGTCAAAAAATAAATCAAAGAAGCGATCGCGAAGTCGAAGCAGACATCGCAGCCGAGAACGTGAGAAACGGTATGTTATATAAAGTGAACTGGTACGTGCCAGGTTTCTCTAAGATGGATGCTGATGAGCAGGGATTGGTGGTCACGGTCTCGGCAAGTTTCGAGATTTGGCTGGTCTCGGTCTCGGTCTTGCTTTTTTCAGTCTCAGTGCGGTGATTTGCAAACCGAGACCAGAGAGGTGAAAAAGCGATAAGCGATTACAAAAATTTTCCTTAGATCGCAGCTTTGGCCCGCAAGCACTTGCGCGTTTCGCCTACCGACACAGACAGCGAACGACTGGAGCACCGATACCTGGTTATACAGCGATTTCAGAAACAGAATGACCCCTCCGGTTACCCAAAATTCTATTTTTAAAAGGAAATCCAAAACACTGATTTTATTGTGACAAAGCACAAATAGTTACATTTTTGCGTTTAAATCATTTAAACCATCGTTTAAAAAATTATTGGTCATCCGCATTTATAACGTCACGCTATTTAAAAAAATTCCCAGTCTATTCGGTTTGCCTGGGGGAAAACAACATTATATCTCTGAATTAGGGATTGTACTATGGGTGTCTTGAGCCAGCGTGATTTGTCCCGAGCCTGTTCGAAGGGTATGGGAACACTAGCCAAGTGAAAAATAAAGTAACAAATAATGTTTGGTGGCGATTTATTAGTTTTATTGTATGAAACGGCAATTCAGAGCAGTATTCAAAACATTAATTATAAAATCTTATTTTTATTTTCGGGAACGGTTACAAATTTATCGAGACCAAAATTCTCGGTCTCGCTAAGCTGGGTCTCGATCTCGGTCTCGCCTTTTGACCGAGACCGCCCATCCCTTATATTTTTGTCAATGCAAATTGTCCGTTCAGTCACAGAACTTCTAGTTCCAATTCCGATTACAATTCGGGCATAAATTTGCTGTTTAAATTCCGGTATAATCTAGTTCCACTTTTCACCCTTCAAACTGGATTCCGATTCAAATTACAATTCCGATTCCAATTGTAATTATTATCGTAATCGGGATCGTAATTTTTCGTCCTTTCCACTAACTTGTTTTATTTGCAATTAAAGTGTCAAATTTGTGTGCAGTTCTGTAAAGCTTCAGAACAATCGGTGCTTAAAACAATTCTCAGTGTGGATTACAACACCGAAATATATATACTGTTTTACTCTTAAGTAAACCCTTTTAAAACGTGCGTTAAGCGAGTTTTTTTTTTCATTTTTTTACTTTTCATCGATTATGCAAAATCATACACCAAGTATTTAAATTAAACAACGTATAAACTAAACTGAACGAGGTGAAAGGTATGAAGTTTGACTATAATTTTGCATTTGCGAAATTTTTAATGTCTGTTTGGTTTGGCACAACAGCCAACACGGCAAAAATTCTGGTTCCTGCGTTCTGAAATGTCGGAATATGAATCGATTTCTTGCAAGAATTCCGCTGGGAACACGAATTCTGTTGAAACCCTGTTTTCTACGCGTATGTCGTTGCAAGAATTTTCTGTTATTGCCTCGCCCTACATATACTAATTTTTTTCTGTTTGCAATGGAGGCTTGAAAAACGTTTAGGTCAACTAAGGAGAGGAGTTGGAGTGGGTGAGAGCTCGAATGTGAGTAGCATCGCATTAACCCTAGGGAAACTCCAGTAGAATATACAGTTTGCTTTCAAGTAAAAGGTCACATTTCCAGCCACTGTATAGGAACTTGTTAGTATCAAATATTAGTACTTTTAGCTGATTTCCTGTGTTGTCGCATTCAGATATTTGTATTGAAATGAGTAGCAATTTGACCTACAAACTTAAATATGAGCGTGTTTCAGCCGTGGAAGTCGATCGCGATCGCCACGCGATTCCCGGCGCGACCGTGGTGCGGGTAGTGAACGTCGTCATAGTCGAAGTAGAAGCCGTGAACGTCATCGACGCCGCGATCGCGATCATCGCCGCCGTTCTCCGCCTGTATCACCGCCGCCTTCACTTGCATCGATGCCGCCGCCACTCATGCGAACTCGTGAACCGTCACCGCCTTGGCGATCTCGTCGATCGTCTCCTCCTGGTGGTGCTGTGGGCGGACCACCTTCGCGACGCATGCCCGGCCCAGAACGGCGTGATGTGTAAGCGTTATGGTTTTTGTTAACAAGCGCTATACGACCAAGAGAAAATAATTTAATTAAATTTTGTAAAATAATTTTGTGGTGTAACCACAATCACCTTTATTTAATGTGACAGAAAAATGACAGAGAATAGCCATAACAGGAACTAAATTTTGCTGTTGCTTGTTGAACCAGCAATATTTTTTTAAAAAAGGCGATCAAACGTTGATCGTCTCGGAAACTCATTTTTAACAAAAAAGCAAAAATTCCGTGGGGTGAGCACCAGAGTGCAACGTTTGTTGCAACCAGCAATATTTGCTAAAAAATTACGACTTTCCTGAGGGATCAAATGCTGATCCTCCCGGAAAGTCATTTTTAGTTGCATAAAAATGCTGTATTACATACCTATTCAATTGCTTTCGACGAGTTAATTTATCAATAATTGATTGTAGTCTAGCTTTACAGAACCAAAAATCATCGCCAATTCGTTAAAGCGACATTTTTGAAAATTTTTCCAGCCAACAGACAACATAAAGGAACATTATATTTATCAATGCCAATTATCCGTGCAGTCACAGAATTTCAAGTTACGATTTTGGTGTAATCCAGTTCCGCTTTGCACCCTGGTGATTATAAATGATATTCCCAAATCACACTTTCGAATTACAGCACAAGATATGCGTTTATCTATCCCTCAATCTGTCGGTGTTAATGCAATAGCTTGTTTACTTTCACTGTTATTTTGTTTGTTAGAAAATGGTCTAGTATGGTAAAATAAAACTTTTCACAAACCGCTAAGTGTTTTTACCAACTTTTTGAGATGGGCCAACGACGGACGAATAAAAGAATCTCTGTTTGGATTCTAGTTTGAAAGCATATGTCAATATATGCGGTAGGGATGTGCCGATACCAAATTTTTGCCGATAACGATGACGATTCTTATTTTGAAATCTTGCCGATGCCGATTCCAACTTTAGTACACCATGCTTAATAAACAGATAGGATTACTACGTTACATCATTATATGAAGACTTAAACCCTATACATCCTAAACGATTAAAAATTTATAAGAACCGTTAATTTCAATTAAATTGTTCAAACACAAACGCAAAAAAATAACAGTTTTTCTGACTAGATACACAAATATGCGCCCAGAAATGAAACTGATAGCATTCCAATTGACTGTTATATGTGCAAAAGATATCGGCAAAGAATCGGCAATTTTTTTGCAGTGCCGATGCCGATACTCACGAAAAGTGCCGATTATTACCGATGCCGATTAATCGGCACATCCCTAATATGCGGCCACAAAAATACACATTGCTGGAAAACCTACCGTTAGTTGTCAAATTTGTGAAAATCAAAAATTCCGGTGGGATCAATATTTGCTGTTTTTAGCACATACGTAACTTTTATCTAACTGCAAACGCATATTCAACATTCGTGAAATCGTATTCCTTAGACTTGATCCTTCGAATGACCCGAAATTTGCCACCATTTTCTGAAATTTTTTATTTTTTACAAAATTTTCGTTCCGGGGGATCAAAATGTCCCGTTTCCCGCCCATCTCTTCATATACAGGAATGGCAAACGGAATTTGAAATAATTTCTTGCCGAAAACGCATTGTTAGAGTGTTGGCTAGTTTTCTAATAAGTCTCCCAAAATTATAATATATGCGTGAATGTATATACCGTATGTGTATGTACTTATCATGGATCAACCGAAATTTTTACGGTTTTGTGGCAGATTGGACCTAATCATTTACATATTGGAAACCTTGTCTTTGAAAAATAGTTATTTGGACATGAGGTTTTTTTGGCAAAACTTAGTGATGAAATAGCTGAAAATTGGCAAGTTTTCAAAAAAGTCTAGCAGTAACACGGTGATGAAAGTTATTTCAAATGCCTTTGCATTTCTTTTAAGAAACCGGAACAGAACAGGAACCGGAATTTGAAATAATGTTTTTCACCGAATCTATGCTATACTAATTACAAAAACTTATTTCGAAACAAATATTTTGCACAGAAATGTTTATGAATAATTTGCTGCAAAACGGCAAAAATTCCGGTTCCTGCATTTTTGACTGCAGGAACAACAACAGGAATCGAACTTTTGCATGAATTTTGGCCGGAACAGCAATTCCGTTGGAACCCTGGTAGTCTGGTAGTATGTGTGTGTTGTGTCAAATGTCAACCTTAACTATTTATCAGAATGCCATTCACTCCAAGAAAAACGCCACCTCGCAATGCAAAGCGTACCGAAGAGATGACGCCAGAAGAACGTGATGCGCGTACAATATTTGTGATGCAGTTGTCCGCGCGGTGCCGACCACGTGATCTGGAAGATTTTTTTGGCTCTGTTGGACAGGTACAGATTATGTTAGTCTCAGGGTGCAACCGGAATTTCGATTTCGATTTTACACCCTTGTTAGTCTAGTTCAGTGGTCCTGACATGTTGCAAAATGTTGTTTACATTTCTGTCGGTTCATTGCCAACCGTTCTGTGATAACACGAAAAAGGTTATGCTCTTTATATAATAGAGATGTCTCGGTGGCGGAATTTTACCCGCGCCGGGGCCAGCAAAATACACTAAACTTCAAATTTTATGTACATTTTGCGTAAGCATGTACTTGGGAACACGGTGCCGTGTTTATCATATCGTGTCATGCGGCATTTTCTTGATACTCCCATGTTGCGAAGTTACTATTAATACGTTTGTTGTTTGGCATATCGCGTCACGCGAGGTTTTGCGTATGGTGATGTAATAAGATTGCTGTGCTGTGTTCAGATTCTGGCTAAATTGTGCCACTGGACATTTTGTTTAGACACGCGTAGAAAGTTGCTGTAGTGCTATTGTAGTATTTACAAAACAAGTTTTCACTGCAGCAATGTTTTGGTTTGTGAACGTGTACATCGGCGGTACATTCATAGTGTAGCAAGAGAGTTGCTATTTCGGTTAAAATTAGATTCGCAATTAGTCCTGATTCTGATTAGAAATTTAAAATATTGCAACACGCGAACTTTTCAATTCCCGTTCCAATATTCATATTGCTGTTCCCAGTCCGCTTCCGATATAATCTGGTCCGTTTTACACTCTGTTTAGATCATTTTCTGGTTTTGTTTATGGTACTGTATGGCCCCGGCACCCTCTGGAAGGACATCTCCGATATTTACTTACTTTTTAATTCTAATATTTGCCACAGGTTCGCGACGTTCGAATAATCACTGATAGTAAAACGAAGCGATCGAAAGGCATTGGTTATGTTGAATTTTACGACATGGAAGCGATACCATTGGTAAGTGACGCGGAACCCCGAATACATATTTAGATATCCGGTATTAGAATGTTATGTGAAAAAAGTATCGGCAATTTTTTGGCAGTGTCGATGCCGATGCTCACGAAAAGTGTCGATTATTACCGATGCCGATTAATGGGCACATTTTTAATTTGGGCTGGTTCGAAAGCGCAGAGCTTGAGAATAAGGAAAACCGGATATCATTAAAAGTAGGACGGGCCAAACAACAGGTGCAAGCGGAATTCCGATTCATCGGCATCGGTAATCGGCATTTAATTTGGGCTGGTTCGAAAGCGCAAAGCCTGAGAAATACAATTTTGAGAATGTTGGATATTTTTTGCAACTAGATAAAAGGAATGGGCTAAAATATTGGATATTGATTAGGGATGTGCCGATTAATCGGCATCGGTGTCGGTAATAATCAGCGCTTTTCGCGAGTATCAACGTCGGCAGTCACTTTTTGCACGTAACAATCCGTTGGAATGCTATCAATTTCACTTCTTGGCGCATATGATCAGTGTGCCTGCTCAGGGAAATTGTTATCTCTTGCGGTTGTGTTTGAAAAAAATTAATTGAAACGAACCAAGTTCTTCATGTAACGATGAAGTGTAGTATCCTATCTGCCTGTTAAGCATGGTGTACTAAGGTTGGAATCGGCATCGTCAAAATTTCAAAATAAGAATCGGCATCGGAAAAAATTTTGGTATCGCCACATCCCTAAGACATAACTACATTACATTTGTTCAGAATTCTGGTCTTACAAATTATGCATCCACTTTTTCAACATTTGAGCATGTACTATATGTGTAGGTACGTAATCCCATTTGGCGCAATATTTATGTTAAATCACGGTCAACAAACAACGATTACTTCAGATACGAATTCAGCTAGGTACACGATAAGCATTAGCACCTTGTATATACGTACGTACCTAATTCAAAGGGTGCAAAGCGGAACTGGGTGATACCGGAATCGGAACGGCAAGTTTTTAGCTGAATCGGAACTAGAAGTTTTAACATTAACAAATATAGTATTGATTTAAGGGGTCTTTTGGCTGGCAACAGTTGTCAAAACTTCGAGGGTTTAACGATGTAATGTAGTATGCTATCTGTTTGTTAAGCATGGTGTACTAAAGTTGGAGTCACTATCGGCTCGGCATCGGCAAAAATTTTGGTATCGGCATATCCCTAGACATTTTATTGGAAAAATACCTAACAATTACAATCATGTTTCAAGTTTAGTTATAGCCTTCCTTGTTCTTTCATGCGTCATGCAAAGTTAAGCATATCCGTATCGCTTTAGAACACATCACATTTATGTAAATCGAAAACGGGTTTGTTTGTTTGATTATTTATTTAATTTGTATTTGTTTGTAATAGTCTAAGATTGATTTATGTTTTCTACTTTGGTTCAAGGCGCTTGGATTGAACGGACAACGGCTAATGGGCGCACCAATAATGATTCAACCAACACAAGCCGAAAAGAATCGCTCGCTCATGGCCGGAATTCCAGGTGCCGGCGTTGCTGCTTTAGCGGCTTCCGCTGGCGGCACTGGGCTTGCGCCTGGAGGCTCTGCGGCAGCGATTACACAAGGACCGATGAAGCTGTATGTCGGTTCGTTACATTTCAATATTACGGAAGACATGCTTCGCAGTATATTTGAGCCGTTTGGAGAGGTAAGAAAGTGATGAGGTGAACGTTCGAATTTTTAATGAATCTAAATTTTGATGCATGGCGCATTGTTGTTAGTTTTAATTGCATGTAATTTTCGTGTTTAAGTAGTTGAGAATTTGCTTCAGCTCTCATGTTGAGTGTTGTTTACTCTGATAAACCGTCATGTTCTAGGTGGAAAGTATTCAACTCTTAAAAGACAGCGAAACAGGTCGCTCCCGTGGTTACGGATTTATTTCGGTAAGTATTGTGTGTTTACCTTTGCAAGTTTTGTCTTATATGTCCGTTTTTTTAAGTTATAGATACGAAGAATCAAAGTGGTTTATCGCATGCAGCAATTCGTATTCATTACGTAATGATTCATAGGTTTCTATTGTAGTCACTTTCGGTTGAATTTGACAAGCGGATATGTGTATATGTTTCGGCGATTTTATAATGGTTGTAGTGTTGTCTCGCCTGTTTTTTAAATTGAAATATCGCGCTTTTGCTATGGAGCGGTTATTGTAATTATGCCTTTTTCAGTTTCTGAACGGTGAGCATGCGAAGAAAGCGATGGAGCAGCTGAATGGATTTGAACTGGCAGGACGCCCTATGAAGGTTGGTTTGTTCTGAGTATATGTATTTTGGATAGGCAAAACGGGAGCTGGAATTTGTGAGTTACATTTTTGTATCGTATTTCAGATATTTTTGAGTTAAGCATATATACAGCTTCAAAAATGTGAATTACTGCAATTATAAAACAGTGTTCTGGTGGCATGTCTTATATTGTACGTTTTGTATATTTGTTTACCAGATAATGCGATTTTATTAGCAAACATGATGTTAGTATGTACATTCACTTGCTAAATAACGGTGCGTGATTAAGCCAAGTTATCAAATTTACCTTAGAATTTATTTGCGTGGTATTGGTATTATTAATATTTTAGGTTGGGCATGTCACTGAGCACACACCGATTGGAAACAATAAAAATTTTGACACAGATGAGTTGGATCGCGCCGGAGTTGATTTGGGAACAACAGGACGGATTCAGCTGATGGCGAAACTAGCCGAAAGTAAAGAGTTCATTATTCTCTGTTTATTGCACTTTTAATAAGAAATCGGAATTTCTTCGGAATTCAAGTTCTTCTTTTTTCGAACCGGGATTGTCGTGCGGTGCAACGCCCTGTTCCTAGCCAGCTGGAGTGCAGCGCAATTTTTTATTACAAGCTTTAGAGTTTCTTACGGTGCCAAGCACCTGTGATATCTTGGATCTTTTAGTACCTCCGTTGTTTTTGTGATACGATGTCGGTACAAGGCCAAATGCGGTGTGTGACTGCCAGTTCAATCCTGCTGGCAATTGTCTGCTCTTTCATGGTTAGGTCTTTTTCTACATCATTTCTTCTTGCCGTTTAACCGGCTGCAGTGGTTGTTAATAGGGAAGTGCCGATTAATCGGCATCGGTAATAATCCGCACTCTTCGCGAGTATCGGCACTGCTAAAAAAATTGCCGATTCTTTGTCGATACTTTTTGCACATAACAGTCAGTTGGAATGCTATCAATTTCATTTCTGAGGGCACAGTAGTGTGTCTGCTCAAGAAAATTGTCTCTCTTACGTTTGTGTTTAAAAGAAAATAATTGAAATTAACCGTTCGTATAAAATTATAATCGTTTATGATGGTCATGGTTTAAGACTGTAGTATTCTATCTGCTTATTAAACATAGTGTACTAAAGTTGGAATCGACATGGGCAAAAAAATTTGGTATCGGCACATCCCTAGTTGTTAGCCTTCTTGGTCTGCAGTACCGAGAAATGTATTGTAATGTAAAAAGCAAAAGAATGTTACTTGTTACAATTTTAGCTTATAACATTTGACCTTTGAAAAAAGTTTCAAAAGTGTTAGAGTTTGTGTGGCACCATTGACTAATTGTTTATTTAGTCACCGACGTTGCAACAATTGCAACAGTTAATTTGCATATACTTTTCCTTGTATCAAAATTCAATGCATGTAGATAAAACCTCAAACGCTGTCCAAATTACCTATGTATCGCGTTCGAAGCTTTATTAATATAGATTATTTGCTGCGGTGGTATTGTTTTTCAGATACCGGATTGCAGCTTCCGCAAATGGCGCAGCAAGTGCTTCAAAATAAACAACATCAACAAGCATCGTCAACTCCACCAATTGCAACTCAGTGCTTCATGTTGTCAAACATGTTTGATCCAGCCAAGTGAGTACATTATAACCATGCGAGGAGTTACTTTAAAATCGCATAGGTTTTAATACAAAATTAATATTTTTCCGCTTTAAAGTATTTATGTTGGTTCTATATTATAACGGCTGAAATGTTATGAGGTCTGTAAATTTACATAACGCTTTGCTGGTTTGTTTACAGTTTTCTTAAATGTTCCTTTCGTTTTTCACGTGTTGGCATGTTGCGTATAGGTTTCATTTCTGCCAAAAAATTTTCCAGTCGACGTTTATTTTTTGTATGTGGCCTTAGGTACTCATTCGTATCCGCATCGTTGTTTGTCGATGACGAGACGCAGTCACTAATGATTGTCACCATGATCTCTTTAGTTGATATTCGTCACTACCTCCGAGACAGACAGACATGTAGTAACTGTTTAATGTTAAAGCTTCATTGAATAGAATGATCCGGAGACCTTCAAAGTGACTTAAGCTCATAACCACTAAATTCTTTACCCAATTTTAGTGGCTTGTCTTTCCACTCCAGCAGCCAATAGAAATCCCAGTGAATGGACTTACATCACGACCCGAATATTTTAATTGGGTGCGTTATTTAATGTTTTGCTTTTTTGTAGCGAAACATCGCCTACGTGGGAAGTAGAAGTACAAGATGACGTCATTGAAGAATGCAATAAACACGGCGGTGTCATTCACATTTTTGTCGACAAAGCATCATCGCAAGGCAACGTTTACGTTAAGTGCCCGACTATAGCAACTGCAGTCAACGCAGTCAATTCGTTGCATGGGCGCTGGTTTGCAGGTACAAGAGAGGCTTTTATGTGGTATGGTATTTATGTCACATTTAAAACTGTAATTTCGTGCGGTCTTAGATGCGCTGAAGCATGTACATGTAAGTATCATGGTGTAACCGAATATCCGTTTCCGGTAAAAGTAAATTACGAAATTTAACCACAATCTGAACAATTTCGATGCATCCGTCATTCTTCAGAGAAGTTTTAGAAAGCGTGGTGAATATTTTCACGCCTCAATGTGTTGGCAGAAAAAATAAAACATTTTGGAAACTTTTTTACTTCAATATTCGTTTTCCGTATCCGTTGTGTTGATCACTATGCGTTTCGATATTTTTACTATTTACACCCTGACACTCAAATAGTACTGCGGTTTAGCGTTTGATGTAAGTGTTTGCAACATATTTTCAGGTAAAATCATTACAGCGAACTATGTTCCAGTTCCTAACTATCACGAGTTGTTCCCAGATGCGGCGACACGAAATACACTTATGTTGCCTTCGTTTGTTCAACAACAATTGATGCAACAGCAGTCGCTGCTTCCTGTAGGCCCTGGTGTAATGCCACAGTTTTGAATAATAAGTCGTTACAAAATTATAAAGCACTGTATGATTCATTTAGTCGTCGTCATTGTTTTGGTTGCTCGCGAGGCGTTTGAGAAAATGAACCAGCATGTATGATAACGTGCTTATCTTTTTTTGCCTTTGTAACCGGAGATTGATTCCACATGTTATCTAGCGTTGGTCAGGGGTATCGGGTAATATAAGATTATAAAGAAAACTCGTTTTAGTTTTGTTTTGAAACACTAACAATATCACTTGCATCACGATTACTATATATAATAAAGTAAGTAAAAAATCCACCTGCACCAGTGGGCATTTTTGTATATTGTACCGTTGGTAAACCTCAGTTCCCCTGAAACTTATGTACCAACTCAATGGACGATAGATTCAGTAATTAGTCAAGACTAGAGTCTTGTAGAGGCGGCTAATAATTCAAGGTCCCAATATGGAGTGACACTGGGGTGGAAAACGGAATTCAGTTTAAAAATAAGATGTTGAACGATATTCAGTTCTATTTGTATGCGTAGTTAGGACTGCTTTGCAGTAACATAATATCAGCTTGCAAACTAAGGAAAAATATTTAATCAGTTTGCAATCTGACCTTAAATTACATTCAAAATTTTTGAAATTCAGTTTACAAACTGAAATAAAATATTTCACAAATTTGTTAATTTGACGGAAGGACTGGTTATTTTAGACCACAGTGTCACTCCTTATTGTGGACCATGCATAAGCATTCGCAATCAGGCGATGTTTGAAACTTAGAAATCGATGGCATTATGCGCCGTTCACAATAATTTTGTCAACGGTGCCACAAAATATGCCATAGCCCAAGGCTATCACGAGGTCATTTTCAAAATGACCTCGGGATAGCCCGGGATAGCCTTGGGCTATAAGCGAAATCGCTTATAGCTCAGGGCTATCACGTGTCAGCCCCGTCCTCGAAACTCGTGATAGCCCTGAGCTATCACAAAATTTCCTCTTCTATATATATTTATATTCATAACACACATGTTTATGTGTGTTATGAAACGTGATACCAACAAATTCAATTTTAAAATTTTAATCCTTTGCTCTGCACGCTAGCTCAGTGCTATGAAGAGTTTTGTGGCAAACCTTAAATTTTGAAACACTGAGTGGACTTGGAAAAATTTTCACGCTTTACAGACTTTGAAAAATTTTTAGGCGTAAGGGTGTCTAGAAATATTTTGAACAAAGTGGAAAAAATTTTCAGGCGTAAGGGTGTCTAGAACTATTTTGAACAAAGTGGAAAAAATTTTCAGGCGTTCTAGATTATATTGTTTACTTAGGTTTAGGCTTCGGTGTACGAACCCATATTTGTATCGCTTACGCTTTATATACGCCCCTAAAAGTAAACATTGGCTCCCTCTTTCATATGCAGTTTCATATCTTTAGCAGTAAAACTAGCTGACCGGCCGCTAAAACGAATATTTGCAAATTTTAAGATATGTAAGTTGATATGTTTGTGTGTTAATTTGCGTTGTGTTCGTTTGTATTGTGTATGTGGTGTGTGTGGCTAAAATCGAGGTGATTTGTGATAGCTCAGGGCTATCACGAGTTTCGAGGACGGGGCTGACACGTGATAGCCCTGAGCTATAAGCGATTTCGCTTATAGCCCAAGGCTATCACGAGGTCATTTTGAAAATGACCTCGTGATAGCCTTGGGCTATGGCATATTTTGTGGCACCGTTGACAAAATTATTGTGGACGGCGCATTACTACATTCATTTTTGTTTTGTTCAAATAAACCTGTCTTGTTTGTTTACTGACTATATTGAGCTGCAAGCACTCGACTGCAAATATCCTCCTTTAGCTTCGTCCACGAATTTAACATCCAACATGGACCAATCTTCTTTTCAAACTGTTCTGTACCGCTACGTTTCGACCCAATCGATGCGCCACTAGCACTGCCTCCGGCGCTCAGTTCGACAACTGCGAAACCTTTATCGGGAGCGCATCTGAAACCAGATGCAAAATCCAGCAAACAATACAACACTGATGTTACAGTTTAGATTTTTAGTGTTATAAGGAATTTTGTTGTATAACAGAAAGTAACCATATTGTTAAACAAACGTCTACATTAACAATGTGTGTGCACCGAGTTTCAAACCTTATCGTTCGTTATTTTGGGAGATACCATAACCGAGTTTAAAATCTTGTTTTTGCAAACGATAAGTTAAACTTATAAGTAGTCAAACGGAGATATTTTTATACATGCCTCAACTTTCTATATATACTGGTGACAACAGGATCGACCAAATATGCGGATTCTTTTTAATATCCGGCAAAAACTTGACATCCGGTTCCGGTATATTTTGCAGGTGCTGCAAGTCCGGGAAGTCAAGACTGGACACTGACATGGAATGAAAAATCCGAGCCAAAAGTTAATCTAAAATCCATAATACATACGTGCAAAATTTAATATTCCGTACCCGGTTAAATCAATATTCGGTCGATCCTTGGGTGATTACCCAGCGCTGCGCTAGTATGTTATTTTGCCATTTTTGAACTTTTTTCCCACGGTTTGCAGTACATACTACACAATATATGTATTGTTTTTCCCACTCTTTGCCAGCATTATAATTACATATTACGACTATCGCAGCTAATATTCATAGTTATCTTTATGTGTTCTCACATGACCCCGGTTGGTACCGGTCCAGTCCCCTTGCGCACCAACTCGGTTAAAAATCCTGGCCCCAGGTCAATTCTAGTTTCCACTTGGCGGTTCAATAGATAAAATATAAAATGTACACCACATGTTTCACGTTTTATAGCATTCGCAATATATATATTTGCAGTATAAGATCGCGTTAATCCTACTGTAGTTACCCGAATAAGAGGGGGACTGATATTCATTTGGCCTCTTTAGCGGGTACCCCCCTTGTTAAACTCCAGTGACTGGAGTGGGAGGCGTATACCATCACCGCTCAGCTGTAGGAGCTTGACGCTCGAGCCCGAGGGGGCTCTCACGTCTTGTGGTGATTTACTACTATGTATACGTGTTACAATTGTTAAACACGGTGCGATATATATTATTTAATGTATATACACTGCGCTGAGTTGCCTATAGGCAACTCAATGTGAGAAGGGGTTATAGATAGTAAACTGAAAATTTTTCGCTTCACCCTTTATCACATGAATATTTTCTATTTCTCCTGAGTCGTACTTTTATGCTAGGATTCGAACTCCAGTGCCTGGAGTGGGAGGCGTATACCATCACCACTCAGCTATAGGAGTTTGATGCTCGAGCCCGAGGGGGCTCTCTATTCAAGATCTAATCTTTGTTTGTTTAAAACTTATTCATAAAGCCTCGGCTTAAGCTTAAGCCAATGCTATCTCTGATCTAATCGATGCTTAAACAAAGCCTGCTCCAAAAGCCTAAGCGTAAACTTAAGCGAAACCTAAGCCTATGCCTAAGATGGCCCATGTATAGAACAGGGCCGGAACAGTAGTATAAGCATATTCCTATGACTAAGCCTAAGCATAAGGCTAAGCGTATAGATGAGCCTAAGCCTAAGCCTAAGAAAAAATAGTCTAAAGCTTAAACTGACTCTATTATAGCCCCTCCGGAAAACGATCCGACCCTGTTCTATACAAAGGACCCTAAGACTTAGCCCGTAATGGTCATTTATGATTTAATCTACGTTTAAACCAATTCCTAGAGCCTCAGCGTCCTAAAACTATGCCTAAGCCTATGATTAAGCCTGAGCCATAGACTAAGTCAAAGCCTACGCCTAAGGCTAGGTCACCGCTAAAATGTATATCTAAGCTACACCAGATGTTACGGATAAACACTTAAATACCTAAGCCTATGACGGAGCGTTGCATATTCCTAAACCTAAATCTTGAGCCAAAGGATTGCATTATCCTATAAATCTAAGCCTTAGCCTAAGGAATTGCTTTCGATGAATTTTACTGAAATAGCAAAATCCCAACATCCCAAAATCCCAGAATTCCACCACAAACAAAAAGTATCAAATTTTTAGTTGGGACGGTGGGATTTTGGGACGGCACTCAACTATACATGGGCCACCGATCCGATAGATATTAACCGGAGTTACATGGGTTACGAGAGTTCGATTGTAAATTGCCGAGCTAAGAACGTGGTATTCAGTCGGTGCAAGGCCGAACGATCAAATGACTATCTTATTAAATTTAGGGCATGTAAACGTATAGTTATTAGAATAAATTCACCGAATGCTGTAAAATACCGGAACGGATGTCGATTTTTTGCCGGAGCCAGATATCTGGTTGCTGCCTAGTATTAGCCTAGGTGTAAACGGAATTCCGATCCCGGTATGAATTGTGACATGTAAAATTAGTTTTGATTCCGCTTGATTGCAATTGTAAATTCAACCAAAATAGAAACTTTGAATACTGGCGTTATTCACTTGTTTGAAAACATATTTTAACCGTCGATATGTGTTATACACCGTCCAGGATACCTTTAACTTGCGATTTAGCTGAATAACTGGGCATGGGAGATTGTTTGCGGTCATCAAAACAGTAGTAAAGCCAAAGGCCAGACAAACAGAGGCTTTGGCAAGTATAATGTTTAAAACGCTGCACTTTACGTACAGATAATTATATTAATTAATGCAAAACTGACATGTTTTTTAAAATACAGAAGACTATGACAAAGCATTTTACTATTGTTATACAGCAATTTGATTGCTACAAAACATCTTAGCCAACGCAGCATACAATGACCCAAAAAATAATATGGCAACAACAGTTTCCAGTTCCTATTGGTTGCTGAGATTACCTTCACGCCATTTACCTGAAGCAAAATTCAACGAAAAATTGCATTAAAATGACAAAAAATAAAGCATCATTTTTACGCAGCCGGTGAAATTAGTTTGTCTTGCAACATGAGGAAGCTGAATTGGTTATTGTTTACCATGCCAAATATTTTTAGTTTTACTCTTTTATGGAAACGAAAATATATATCCAGCTTTTATAATCAAAAATTTTGATTATAAAACATTATATACAAGACACTACCGTGTCCTTAATGTGATATACGTGATTTATAACTAATTTTGAGCGTAAAAAATAACAGAATTTCCGTTATTTCTACAATGGAAACGAAATAAACACCGATTTTTATCGGAAACGAAAACGGATTTACAGTTACGCCATGAATTCCGCAGTGCCAAATCTCCACACGACGTGAGATCCTGTTGTGTGCTAATGCGTCGAGCTCCTATAGCCAAATGGTTATAACGCTCCTCTCACCCATGTAAGCTGCGATTCTAGTCCTGACTTGAAATCCATTCTAATGCGTAAAAAAGTGAAAACACAAATGAGAAAGGATTCAAAATTTTGTGTCCTTTTCTTTAGGGCTATAAAAATTAGTTACGGGCATCGGACATTTTTCACATCCAGATATCAGCCAATTCCACCGCATATTGTCTCGGATAGGTATTCGTATATATCAGAAACTAAATTGTCTATTTGAACATCCGAAGTTCAGTTTTACATTTCACACCTTTTCGAACCTTAACCTTTGTTCCCTGAGCAGGTTTTTAACTCGTTAGCTTTCAGCGAAATGGATTCAGACTGAAAGCGACATAAGCATTGAGCAACCGTTAATGCTAAGATCATTTTATTTTACTATCATAGGCCCTAGTTCCGAGTACCTGTATTAGAATCAATAATATGACCTGATCCTATCCCAAGACTGGGTGGTTTATTATCGAATAAAAAACGTTTACGCGTTAGGCTTTAGAAACAGAGCTGGCGTGGATCTTTTCTATGCATTAAGCTAATGCAATAAAGCAGATTTAAAAACTTACCCTTTTCCAAATTTATATATACATGAGGTGTTCTTAACATTATGTATATACGTTTGAAGAATGTAGAAGCACTTTTAAACACAGGCGTTATTCAATGTTTCGGCCCTTGTATAGATCAGGGGCTTCCACTTTTCCAGGGTGGAAAACTTACAACCAGGAGTGCATCGCAGCCACTCCTGTATGACGACCTGATTTTTCACTGGTTGGTGGGAAAAATCGCGGACATAGGTTTTGCTGTGGAAAAGTGGAAAATTCATAAGCCTGCATATTCCCTGCTTCGGTAGGGAAAATCTGTAGTGTAAAGTTTGTTTGGAAAACGGGAAAGGTGGAAAATTTAAAAGCTTACATTATTCTTGGGTTGGTAGGGAAAATTTGAAGCATAGGTTTTGGTTGGAAAACGGGAAAGTGGAAAATTTAAACGCTTTGATTGTCCCTTGGTTGGTAGGGAAAATCTGTAGTGTAAAAGTTTGTTTGGAAAACGGGAATAGTGGAAAATTTAAAAGCTTACATTATTCCTGGGTTGGTAGGGAAAATTTGAAGCATAGGTTTTGGTTGGAAAACGGGAAAAGTGGAAAATTTGAACGCCTTGATTTTCCCTTGGTTGGTAGGGAAAATCTGTAGTGTAAAAGTTTGTTTGGAAAACGGGAAAAGTGGAAATTTTAAAAGCTTACATTATTCCTGGGTTGGTAGGGAAAATTTGAAGCATAGGTTTTGGTTGGAAAACGGGAAAAGTGGAAAATTTAAACGCCTAGATTTTCCCTTGGTTGGTAGGGAAAATCTGCAGCATAGGTTTTGGTTGGAAAACGGGAAAATTGGAAAATTTAAACGCCTAAATTTACCCTGCTTTGGTAGGAAAATTCTGAAGCATTGGTTTTTTAAAACGGGAAAAGTGGAAAACTTCTACGTCTAGATTTCCTCTTGGTTGGAAGGGAAAATTTTGGAAAATGGGAAAAGTAGAAAATTCCAATGGAACGATTTAACAACATCTAGCAGATATTTGCTAAAATTAACAAGTTAAATATCATTTCAACGACCTGATTTCACCTCACCTGCGGCATCATCTCCGGTTCCGGCTATTTTTGTTCACTTCCGGCTCCGGATCTGGCATCTCCGGTTGCATCCTACAAACTAACAGGCAATATATTTCGACACTGGTCAAAACAAGAAACCGCGGAGCGGAACAGTGCAATGAACAAAATCTACTTTACACAGTTAAACCTAAATGAGCAAAGCATTTACCCGAAATAGACTATTAAATATATCAGATTATGATAGTCCCAGCACAAGATTGGTCAAAACAAGATACCACCGAGTGGCCCATCAATATCAGAACATAAGTCTGTTAACAAAGTCGACGCTTTGAGTGACGCATTAAGGTTGTAAAAAAGTTTTGATTTGTTTTAAAGAAGTTGTTGGCTAATGGCCGGAAAGCCGAGCAAACATAAATATATCAAATTTGGTCGTCGCTGACTTCCATCCCAGGGTAAATCCAGACGTTTAAATTTTCCACTTTTCCCATTTTTCAACCAAAACCTATGCTTCATATTTTCCCTACCAACCTAAGGTGAATCTAGGCCTTTAAATTTTCCACTTTTCCCGTTTTCAACCAAAACCTGTGCTTCAGATTTTCTTTACGAAGCCAGGGTAGGTCTAGGCATTAAAATTTTCAACTTTTCCCGTTTTTCAACCAAAACCTATGCTGCAGATATTCCCCACCAACCCAGGGTAAATCTAGGCATTGAAATTTTCCACTTTTCCCGTTTTCCAACCAAAACCTATGCTTCAGATTTTCCCTACCAACCTAAGGTAAATCTAGGTCTTTAAATTTTCCACTTTTCCCATTTTCCAACCAAAACCTATGCTTCAGATTTTCCCTACCAACCGAAGGTAAATCTAGGCCTTTAAATTTTCCACTTTTCTCGTTTTCCAACCAAAACCTATGCTTCAGATTTTCCCTACCAACCTAAGGTAAATCTAGGCCTTTAAATTTTCCACTTTTCCCGTTTTCCAACCAAAACCTATGCTTCTGATTTTCCCTACCAACCTAAGGTAAATCTAGGCCTTTAAATTATCCACTTTTCCCGTTTTCCAACCAAAACCTATGCTTCATATTTTCCCTACCAAGCCAGGGTAAATCTAAGCATTAAAATTTTCCACTTTTCCCGTTTTCTAACCAAAACCTATGCCTTACGCTTGAATTTTTCACTTTTCCCGTTTTCCAATCAAAACCTATGCTTCAGATTTTCCCTACCAACCCAGCGAAAAAATCCAGGCATTAGAATTTTCCACTTTTCCCGTTTTCCAACCAAAACCTATGCCTCAGATTTTCCTTACCAACCCAGGGGAAAAATCTAGGCATTAGAATTTTTCACTTTTCCCGTTTTCCAACCAAACCTATGCCCTACGCTTGAATTTTCCACTTTTCCCGTTTTCCAACCATCGCTTTAGATTTCTCTTACTAACCAAGAAAATATCTAGGCATTTCAAATTTCCACTTTTCCTGTTTTCCAACCAAAACCTGTTTCAAATTTTCCCTACCAACCCAGGGTAAAAATCTAGGCATTTGAATTTTCCACTTTTCCCGTTTTCCAACCAAAACCTGTGGTTCAGAATTTCCCTACCAACCCAGAATAAAAATCTAGACATTAGAATTTTCCACTTTTCCCGTTTTCCAACCAAAACCTATGCTTCAGATTTTCCTACCAACCCAGGGGAAAATCTAGGCATTAGAATTTTCCACTTTTCCCGTTTTCCAACCAAAACCTATGCTTCAGATTTCCCTACCAACCCAGGGTAAAATATAGGCATTAATAATTTTCCTACCAAATCAGCGGAAAATTTAGCCGTCATACAGGAGTGGCTGCGCTGCACTACTGGTTATAAGTTTTCCACCGTGGAAAACTGGAAGCCCCTGTGCTATACATTGGCCAATGTTTCAATATGGAAACAAAAAGAAACAAAATTCAAATCATTAAATTTGAAAATTTGAAAAATTCAAACTTTTATAATAATAGCTTCAATGCAGTATGTTTAGCACAGATAATTGTTTAACATGCATATTGAAGTGAATTGAGCTGAAAACAATTAATGATTTTTTTGCCCTTCATTGATTCGAAATGTGCGTATTTTGGGATTATATACCTTGAATCTTATTCCACAGAAATTTTCTACTCGATTACAAAGGTGGTCTTTGTGCTGCGTCTCTGGTTTACAGCATAAATATATAAGAGTCAAATTTCAAAAGTATATACTATCGTCCAAAAAATCAATTTCAGCGGCAACATACGACTGCGAAAGCCTTTCGCATGCTACCAAACATAAAGTGACCAATGAGAGGTGTCTTAGGTATAGGACACGTTTTTAACACAGCCTCTCAATAAAGTTAAACGTGGTGGTTAAAGATGTGTTTTGCGCACTATGCTTTTAACAAAGACTATATGATGTACACTTCAACAAGAGTATGCAACTGGGCAGATTTTTATAAGAAACTACTTACGTGTTTTAAGTTTCGAATTTAGCCAAAAATGCACTGTATCCTTTTCAAAAATTTCAACGCAAACTTGAGTTCATGTGTTAACCGTAAACTTACTGTATTGTGATTTGAAATATGAGTGCTTTCGTGCTCAGCAGCAAAGGATTTGTTTCCAAGGAAAGACTTGCATACTCAGTTTCTTGAAAGTTTAGTTATTTAAGCTATTACTGCTGAGTTGTGTAGGCAATCAGTAGTTCTGCTGCGGTTAAACTCAACCCAACGGCACCTTGCTACCCACTGCGTCGAGAGCACGACTGCAGTTTCCGCTGTCCGTTGAAGCGTTACTGGCCCGTTCACTAACTGGAGGCCATAATAAAGGCAGTTTTAAGTCATTGTTCTGGGTTCAATATAAAATTATTGAGATGCAACAGTTTATACAACTGCTCAAGTTACAGTACAGGCATATTAACGGGCATAAATATTTATTACACATATACAAATGGGTTTTTGAAACGTAACGCTAGCCCTTCAAGTATAACGAGTATATAGTTGTATTTTGAAAATATCACACTTTTGTCTAATAAAATTTTCTCAATACTTTTAGCACTAGACTTTTTAGCGGAACTTTAGAGACCTAAAGACCAAGATACAAATCAGTGATTAATAAATTGTGCATATATTGAACATCGTTTAATATGGCAACTTGCAAGCGACAGTATACACAGCAAAAAATGGTGAGTCAAATTGACTCTCTCCGAAATATCCTCTACGGGACTACACAAATTGAGTCTAAATTCGACTCCGGAAGAGTCAAATTCGATTCACAAATCCAATTGTGCATAAATTTCGACAATATCTTGCGGTAACCATCTATTTGGGTTCCGTCATATTAACTTGTTCAACCAGTGCTTGCCATATAATGATTTGATTTCTATGATTCCTCTGCTTTATCACATTCATAATTGAATACTTTAACCCCTTCTCACATTGAGTTGCCTATACGCAACTCAGCGCAGTGTATATACGTTAAATAATATATATCGCACCGTGTTGAACAATTGCAACACGTATACATAGTACTAAATCACCACAAGACGTGAGAGAGCTCCTATATCTGAGTGGTGATGGTATACACCTCCCACTAGAGTCACTGGAGTTCGAATTCAAGCATAAAAGTATGTCTCAGGGAAAATAGAAAATATTCATGTGAGAAAGGGTTAAAATTTCATTTTCCAACGTTATAGAGCTTATTAACTGGCTCATGAAAATGTTGTCGAGGTTTAAATATACATTTTAATGAATACAGAACGGTGAGTTAAATTGAAACATTTTGCACTTTGTTAAATGTTATAGTTAACATTAACACCTTAATCTGCGGGACAAACTATGTATAGCGGCAGAACAATTGCTGCCAGTTTAATTTCAAAATCGTCCGCATAGCTCTTGAGAACACGTCGAAAGATTCATATTTGTAAACCTTTACCAGAAACATTTGTGAAACTATAAAGGGAAACCTTGTAAGCCGTTAGGGCCAATGTAAGGAACAGGGGTGAAATAGTATTATAAGCATTTTTCTAAGCCTATGCATAAGCCTAACCAAGCAAAAAAATAAGTCTAAAGCTTAAGCTTACTCGCTCGCAGTCCCACAGAAAAACGTTCCGCCCCTGATCCTTATATGGGCCGACCTTAGAAACAGAATTTTTAAGAATACGAACTAGACTGGCGAAATTATATATATTTATAGACGTCTACAGGTGTTGAGTTAGATGCTGATTCAGGACCGTTCACAGCCCTATGTTAAAAAGTCTAAAATATAAAACTAAGTTAAATTGAAGCCATAGCCACAATTTGAATAAAATCTCAGCATGTAATGAGCTGATTCTACAGTACTATAGTTATGCGGTTTAGTCGCAAACTTTGGTTTTGAGTGACGTTATATGACATTTTTGTAAAAATTTTACAGACATAATTTCGTGTTTGCGAAGGCTAATAACCGGGCGGTAGCGCTGCGATGTTTGACATTTTCAGCGAAATTGATTGAAACTCACACATGCCAGCAGTGCGCCACCAAGTATTGATGTCATGATATGTTTTTGTTGCGCTGACATTGTTTTGCAACATTTGGCACAATTTACAAAATCCAATATTTTTCGCAGAATATGCATACAAAATTGAACGCTGTGGTAAAGTGAATCGCCAGTCGAAATATGAAGAATATGCAGTTCTGTTACTGATTAAATAGTTTAAATAGTCAGCGAGCTGTTGTGCTGTTTTGAAATCCGATGCTGATATGAACGAATTGTTTGGCACAATGCCATCGTACATCCAACGCTTTAAAACGATCGGAACTGACCACAAATGCAGTCGGCTCCAAAGTTTTTCAGTCACATATTCGTAACAATTACTATTTTCAGCTGCATAATAGAACCAGTACCGGGATTGAATGATTTGACGGCATATGTCGTCCGTTGAAACGTTACAACTGTACTCACCACATGCGCCGTAAACATCGACGGATATGTACTGTTTTAATGATTCGATTAATGTTTCACGACCGCTTATTGTTTGGCAGTTGCTAACAAACCAAACTGAAACATGGATATACTTCCGCTAACTCTTTCTCACATACAGATACTTTCTAATTTCGTCTGAAATTTTATTTCAAACCGGAATTAGAATCGCAGCCTCACGAGTGAGTAACGTTTACAGGCACCAGTCAGCCGTAGGACTTTATGACCACACAATATTATATTGAATTTCTAAGACCTTATCTTTAGCTTTATTTCAAATTTAATTTAGATACTGATTGAAACAAGGGTGCAACCATAAGGGGAAAAACCGGAGCCTATGTCAACAAATTTTGCCGGAACCGGTGGTGTAGAGAAATTAGGTAGTGTACACAATGTTTAATTTGCTAATTTTAGCAAATATCTGTAAAGTGTCAAAAAATTTGTTTTAGGTACTTTTAGCCGACAATTGATTGGAAAACAAAAAACGTGTTGAATTTAGTATATTTTAACAATAAAATCTGCTAAGTGTTGTAAATAAGTTGTTTTAAGCTTTCTTTTTGAAATATCGCAGTGTTGAAATCATTCTCAATTGCCCTAAGCAAGCTCACAGAATTTCGCAAATTTTCTAAAAATACCAAAAAATTCACTACTGAGATTATCAGTACATCCGGCGCAAATTCTACCGGAGCCGAAGGTTGGTTTTTGATGAAGCCGGAAACGCGAGCAGACTGCCAGTTCTACATTGATTGAAACCTTTTTCTGAAATTGAGACATTTCAGATGGCAGGAATGAAGCATGTACTCGCAAGCCAAAATGCCATTCTCGTCAAATTCTGGTTATCCTACGTTTGGCCAGCTATTAAACTGTTATTAATAAACTGAGTAAATGTATACTTAAACGTTTATTTGTCTTGTATCAAATCAAAACCTTGAGCGATATGCAAGGGTATATATGATAATATACATTCAAAACTTAAGTATGCTGTAAAGTTTCGAACTCAACTATATTTGGTACTGGAGTCATTTATGCACTACAATTAGGAATGATTGACATTTATGGACTCTAATTAGGGCTTAGAAACTCTACTCGTTTACGGACTCTTATTAGGGATACGGAATCCAATTGATTTGGACTCAAAATGTGGGCCCCTCTTATTACCGCCCTCTTTTATTCGGGTCAGTACAGTAAAATACCTTTGCGTCCCTCGCCCTTCTGAAAAATTTTGACCAATTAGCATGCTATTAAACTGGCTATAGTCCTGTTTCTAAAACATACCAATAGGCAAAGTTTTATTATTAATAATATCATCCAGTTCTGATTTCGATTGTTGAACATGCAGTTTGCAAGCTGCACGCGTGGCACATGTTTTGTTACTGAGCACAAATTGACCATAAGGGGGGTGTTTGTTGGTTGTTTGGGTGGTGGGGTTGTGTTTTGTCGGGGTTTTGTTGTGCGTGTGTTTTTTTTTCTTTATTTTTTGTTGGAGTGTTTTTTCGTTTTGTTGTTCTGTTTTCTTTGTTGTATGTTTTTATTTTTTTTTTTTTTTTTTTTTTTTTGTTTTTTGTCTTTTCTTCTTTTTTGATCTCTCGGAGTCATTTTGTTTTCCCTTATAGTGCCCCCTAGGCATTGGAATATCTGAATCGGAGCGATAAGTTAACGTCCAGTTGAAAAAATCGAATGCAACAAACAATTTATTGTCTTAAATAAAATATCTCACATTGTTTATCCCGACAATGATATATTTAAAGTATTTGTGTGCCCCACACAACGAAAGTGCTGGCTACGCCCATGGTGAGCAAAGTAGACTAGGTATATGAATTAAATAACTTTTATACAGCCATGTGTCCAAGTGATTGCTTTTTGACACAGAAAGACATCGGTAGCGCACTTTTCATAAGTAAAACTAAATTTTCAAAATGGTCGAAATTACAATTTATAAAGTCAGTTAGTGAGCAAAATCAACAGTCCTCAGTGTGGACTTTTGTAGGTAACCAGCTGAGAAATTGGCTGTTAAGCAGTGCATACAAACAGGAAACAATTTGCACAGGCGTAGATTAAAGTTTAGCTAGATTGCATGTATTATGATGTCCGGCTCAGGAGAGGATTAGTTTAGAAAGGGAATTGGTCATCGACTAGTATAGTTTTGGAAGTGTTGGCGATATATTACCGTGGTGCTGATTTTTGGGAGTAAAAGTTCAAGCTTATATTGTGCAATCAGCGACTTATATCTGGTGAGCCCGACGTGATCCGGTGGACCGTCAAGCAAGTGGCTAGCGGCAATTTTGGACCATGAGCGATTTTACCATTTTAAGTCAATCGTTTTCTTCTACGCCTCGGGCACCGTCACGCTTATAAGGACATTCGAGACCTTTTTTACACCGTATAGTAGTTGTTGAATCATAGCTATTGCAAATTACAATGTTTATTTTGAGTGTACTATTAAATAAACGAAGTCATTCGCTCTGTCCAAAATCTTTGAAATCTTTCTCAGGTCTATATAGGTCCTCCCTTTGACTGAAATATTTTTCGTCAAAAAATCAAAACCTTTATAATATCGTTAGGCGTAGTTTACGTAGTTGAGTGAAATGCTGTTTGCTTACTTGTCCAGAGGGTACCCCGTGTTATTAGGTTACGGACTTATTTATTTTTAAACCGCTCTACGCCGCCCTTCATTTCTGATATATATCCGGTATTGCGACTATGCGTTGAATTAAGCGTTGTCTTGTTGATTATGCTTAAAAATGTACTTTCAAAACTTAAGTACGCTTTAAAGTTTCGAACTCAACTTTATTTGGTCCTGGAGCCATTTATGCGCTACAATTAGGAATAATTGACATTAATGGACTCAAATTAGGGTTTAAGGACTCTATCCGGTTACGAACTCATATTAGGGACATGGACTCCTGCTGATTAAGACTCAAAATGGGGACCCCCTCTTATTGCCACCTTCTTATTCGGGTCACAACAGTAGTTGCACTTTCTGCTAACAATTTTAAAATTCCGCTTAAAATTAGATATTGGACTATAATTTGGAAACCAACCGTCTCACTGCGAAAAAGTTTATTCAACACCATTGGGATTCAGCTCCGCAAGCTGCGTCAAATATTGTAAAGGTATTTATGTACTCGAGTGTATTGGCGACTCCAAATTAAAATACACATATCTTTGATTTGGATATCGTATTGGTAGATCAGTCCGCTCAAAATCTCGGTCATGAAAAACAACAGCGTCTGCGAGTGTCACGAATGTTCTATTATGCGTTATTTTACAAGGTGATTCCAAACAAGCACTCTGAAGTTTATAATTTTGAACGATATAATTTGTGTATGAACAATAGCTTGTTTCAGCCGGTTGCTCGGTCGTTTTAATCCTTTCCCACAGTCGTTTGTTGAAGCTTCTAGCTTCGAACTCCTTGAAACATGGCACATGCACGTGCATGTATAATGAATGTTAGCCACTACTCATCACGTATATATACGTCGTAGGCCAATCTGCTATTTAGGCAAATTACCTATTGGCCTACATTGCGCAAAATGGTGTGTCAAATTGGCCCACCATTTTCTGCAATTTAGGCCAATCTGCTATTCGAAGGAAAGAGTAGCTTGGCCTAGGCCAAGTGGTGAAACACCTACGCTGATAGCGGTATTGAGTCTATACAAATAATCAAGTCTGATTGGTCCATACGTTCAATCGCAGTTTTGCCCAGGCCACACTGCTAATACATAAAATATCAGATTACCCTAGGCCGATTAGTAATTGGCCTGAATTGAATAGCGCAGATTGGCCTACGACATATGTGTCGTATATAGTGAACCGACCAACAGGCAGGAGGACAGATATCTATTTTGCCTATCTACGCGATCTCTTACGCTATTCGGTTAACGCGGTCCGTTTCTTGTTTTACGGCAACCTGACCAACTGCTAAAAAGAATGATGCTTATTCTAAACGCGTCATAAATATAAAAATATACGTTTTTTATTTAACTCTAAAAACTTTACTTAATTGGTGTTAAAAGTCTATCAAGTCTTAACTTCGTTGAAGAGATCTATTCTATCAAAAAGCATAGCCGCACAGCAAGCATGTACGTACTTTTGTTGCCTAAATTATGGTATTTTTTAAAGTTTGGGCCGGTAGACAGAGGTGACCCAAAGGGCTCTGTCAGTGCCCCACCCGCAAAATTTTGTCTTCACCACCTAAGTTTTAGTCCAATTGCAGGTTGCGTGAATTCCGTACGCCCAAATTGCTTGCACTATGCGGCGTGTCGCAACTGCAGGGTGAATAGAGGACGGTGCAACTGCAAGTGGGAAAAGAGACCGATGCAACTGCACGAGGAAATGAGAGCGCTGTGACACCTAAAAATCTTTCCCCCTCTTACAGCGCAAAAAATACACATCGTCGAAAAAGTTTTATGCTACGTTGTCCCATCTAAAAATGTTCTTGAGTTTCTCTTTACGATTCTTGAAACCGAGGTTGCCCACTGGAATGCTGTTCTGGCTGCTACGGGTGTGCTTTAAAGTCACTAACCATCCAAAGATTAACATCGAGTTCGTTACCAAAAAAACTCGTCCAAAACAATATTATCACTTCGCGTTGTGATGGCTGATCGGCTTGAGCATTTGTGTCGTTTTCCCACCTCTTGGCCAAAAATGTTCTATTGAAAGCAAAAATGACTGCTAATTTTAATTTGTTTCCGATAACATCCGAATAGTTTAGCTGCGAATAGTAGACAATTACATGTGAAATCGCTAATACGCAAACTATAGCTATACATATTTTCCTCATTAATATTGTGTGTTTGGTAGCGTGATAGAATTGCCAATCCCTAAAAACAATTTTATGGATGTATTACATCAGTAGTATTGAGTATAGCTAGATATTCCGACATCCAGGCTTTTGTACTCTTATAGCTTCAAAACAAGCCTAAACCTATCCATCTATTAAAGCACATAGACCGAGCATAATGCGTAGCTTAGCTTAAGTTTTAAATCCTAAGCCTAAAATTAGTGCTTGTTTACTTGCTTTCGCAAAAAACTTTCAACACTTAATGATCGGTATAAAATGTGCTCAGGATTAAGTCAAGACTTTAGGATTCTGGTGTAGGCTAAGTTTAGCGTAAAGTTTGGCTTGTCAAAAAATTATACACTGATGTATGCTCAAATGTTTTCTTTTTTACAGTGGGAGAAATAAACAAGCACCCTAAAGTTGTATGCCAAAAGAAATCTGTGGTGGCAAAGTGTATGCAAGAGCCGATAAACACTTCCGATTACTATTCTATCATTAGTTGCAAGAATGGCTTAATACATAAAGCGCCGCACTTTTAACCTCAAAATTTCACCATCAAAGATTTGATTAAAGACCCATTCACAAGTGCAAGTTTTTGCAGCGAGAACTCACAGCTGCAACTTGCACGAAATGCCTGCAGCTGCAAGTATTCTCAAAGGAATATTCTGATTGACCAATCATACTGCAGGTGCGTGAAATTCGAGCACTGGCATTGTAAAAACCGTCAAACTATTAAAAGTAATCTATAGCAACGCGTATGTTAAAGCGCTTATACTAATGAAGTTTGGTCTTTCTCCGGTACAGTTCTTTGCCTGATTTTACAGATCTATATTTAAGTCGCAAAGTTTTAACTGATATTAAAATGTATATATTGCATTCAATTTATTTGTAAGTATCGTCAAAACCATGCCAGAAAAAACAAGGATGAAAAGTAGTTGTACACGTTGTAAGACATTATACTAGGTAAAAGTGCCCCTAGAAGAGACAGATTGTGATATGTTTCGCTTGAAGCATGTAAGAGTTTAACAAGGGATAGTTACACCATAGATCGGTAGGTAATGCTTATAATATTAGCTCCATAACTTCTATGAAAATAGTTGTCATCTATATCTTTGACGGCTGTCTTTCAGTGTTAACACGCTTGCGGTCAGTGAAACAAGAAACATATGGGCCCAGCGGACATCACCTATCAGCTTAATCTTAGCGTTTGTTGGCTTTTATAATGTTCAGTTTATAAGTGATCTAATCTAGCATTCTCCATTGGAAGAGGATATTTTTTGAGTTTTAAAATATTGTTTATAAAACTTGATTAGTAAATATTTCAATATTGCAAGATTACAAATTGCGTCTATTGTTCATCGAATAAAAAATGTCCCGCATACGTGCTCGACTATTTTAGCTATCTTTACCATGACAATTTGATGATGTGAAGGCGAGAAACTTTTCCAAATTGTGTTCTGTGCCGTGACATTTTTAAGCTAATCATCTAGAAAATACAATTCAAACGTTACTAAATATTACAAAGAACATGTTCTGCTGGCGATAAATTGAGATAACTTTTAAAAAGCAACTGGCTGTTATACGAAAAGCATGTTGAGAGTTCTAATTTAGAACGAATTGAAAACCCATAGTGTCAATCTACAGCTTAACAGATGAAAGTTCGTTGGGCCCATATGTTTCTTGTTTCACTGACCGCAAGCGTGTTAACACTGAAAGACAGCCGTCAAAGATATAGATGACAACTATTTTCATAGAAGTTATGGAGCTAATATTATAAGCATTACCTACCGATCAATGGTGTAACTATCCCTTGTTAAACTCTTTTACATGCTTCAAGCGAAACATATCACAATCTGTCCCTTCTAGGGGCACTTTTACCTAGTTTCTTTCTTTTACATGGGATACGGTGAGGTTTTATGCTAAGTCTACTCCTAAGCGTACGCCTAAGCCTAAACAAAATATAAGTTTAAAGCGTACACTTGCTCCATTGCAATCCACCAAAAAGCAGCCTGTTCTAAGATATAATGCACGAGAGGTTATTACAAAATATTACTGTCTTAGTTAGCAATTTCAGTAGAACAAACATCGCATGGACACGTAATATATTGCCCGGTGGCATTAGCATCACACAATAATATCGACTAGCTATGGTAATTACATATTTGTAATACAGTTTTTTCGAAAATTTACAAAAATCAAACTTTTAATAACAACTTAAATGAGACGTTTAGCTGTCCAATTTGTGTATGGTGTGGAAGCGGCTAATTAGAATATTCTATACGTAAGTTACCTCATTCCAGATCTGCTTTCCTGCAGAGAACATTCTGCAAAACTTACAAAAAGCGTGCATTCTCGATGCTTGAAACATATATTGTAACACTAGCGTGTTTCAATGATTAATAAAGCTTTGATTCTAACCTCGTTTTAAATATAGCTATTCTTTCAAAATGTGGCAAAATTTATTCACGCGCACGTTTTCAGCATATAATATGCGATCCATGTCCGCTGTAAAGTAGAAGAAAGCTGCGCCAGTGTATATATAAATGAAGGCCGTAAATCATGTATATTCCTAAAAGCAAAGCCTAAACGTAGCCAAACCCTTAGCGTAAGAATCGACTTTTTCCTAAAGCTAAGCAAAAAATTAGAACAAACCTTATGCTTAACTCCAGGGAGTAAACCAGATATCTGTTTCCGGTAAAAATCAATTTCCGTTATAAGTACAGCCCTCATCAATACATGGGCCCATCTTACTTTTAGCAGCATTTGGTATACTCCTATTAAATAGTGCGCATATGCGAAGATTATTAAACTTTGTCGTTGTTATTTTTGGGTTTGTTAGCAAAATTGCTTTAGTGCGGGGTGCAGGGGGGTGACATCTCCCCAGATAAAATCAATCTCAACACATTATTTGTCCCGTTTTCTATTTTTCTTAAATAGACTCGGGCCAGACTTTGCGATTAAAATTGTTTTTTGGACCCATTCCGCATCCCCTCGTTCAGAAATTTCCAACTCTACCCGTGTTTTGCACGAAAAAAATTCGAACAGTTTATAAAACGTATTAAAATGCAGTGATATGCAAGGCAGCTGTGGTTGCCAAGGCCGTAGGTGTACAGAGGGGAGTGACAGTTGGCGCAACCCCAACTACGAAAATCTTCGTTCACCTCCCCGATTTAACAAATTTTGTACAATCTGAAAAGAATTAAATTTGCATCCCACTGTCTTGCTTTTCTACCGAAAATTTTTAGCTGTTCCGTTTTCCCATTTGCAAGAAACAAACCAGCCCAGTTTTCTCAACGAAAAATTGCAGATGACCTGTTTTCCCGTGTGCCCGAAATTAGCCTGTCCTAATTTCCCAGCGAAAAATTCTTGTTGTCCTGTTTTCCCATTTGCCCGAAACACACCAGTACACTGCAAAAAATGGTGAGTCAAATTGACTCCCTCCGAAATAGGCTCTACGGGACTACACAAACTGAGTCAAATTCGACTCCGCCAGAGTCAAACGCGCGACGAAGTGAGTCAAATTTGACTCTGGTGGAGTCGAAATTGACTCATTTTGTGTAGTCCCGTAGAGCCTATTTTGGAGAGAGTCAATTTGACTCACCGTTTTTTGCTGTGTACCCTTTTCCCAGCGAAAAATTGCATCTGTCCCGTTTTACATTTGCCCGAAACTGGCATGTCCAATGTTTCCATCTGCCCATAATTCTGTCGGCAGTATGTTTAATTTGCACCTATTACACTCCTGTCTTGCTGTCCCGTTGGAAAACGGGACGCCCCTAAAAATAACATCGGCCCTGGCCGGATGCCGTATAAGCCACAAATGTTACGTTCAAGCATTGACGCTATCAAGAAACTGTGTGCGATAGAATGACGCTATTTACACACTGCAACTACAGCTGAACAATCCTGGTAACAGTGAATTAATTTGCAACTGCTGAAAATTTCTTGGAAAATACTCACTATTCGCTCATAGCAAATGCTCAATAAAACATTTTAATCGAACAAAATAACAAACTAAAACAGCATAGTGATATAGATGAATCTGTAAAACAAAGACAATGTTCCAAATGTCTCTGAAACTTTAGTCCTTAGCTATACGTTTTTTTTGTGTGATAAACTCTTGCTATTTCCCGATTAATTTTGCTCTCGGAACGAGGGTGCGACCGGATACAAAAAATGCTGGAGCAGCATAATTTAATATCCGACCAGAGCCGGATAGTTCAAATCTAATACAAAACGGCATTCAAATATCAGAACGTAGCAAACAATACTCAATTCCGTGGCTTAAGGTAACCAAAGTGTTTACGTGATAAAGCTTTAACATCTTACGTCGATGCATTTTTAACACTTTAACACCGACCCAATTCCACTACTTTATGTTTTTGTGGTGTTGCGGTCAATTGCAGCCTTTATTTGGCGCATGTTACGAGGGCATACAATTTTCCTTAAGTACTATAAAACAGACTTGACTTAGTATTAAGGCTATTTTTGCCAAGGCTTAGATTAGACTTATACGCTGAAATTTACGCTTAGGCTTAGGAATATTAACGATCATATGCTGTTAGGCCACTATAAAATGGTCATGTTTATCAAGTCCAACGTTATTATATTAATTCAACATTTCTTTATTTTGCCTCACTAAGTTATTTTGTGCAACAAACACCAAGTTGTCACGAAAACGTAAAAACACCCACTTCTCCCTGGAAATTAAAACCATAAATCCAACAAAACATCACGATACGTATATGTTTTACAACATGCCACACTTATATTTGACGAAAATACCTGACCAAAAGCGCAAGTCAGAAATAGAATTCTATATTAACCCCGCCTCTTAAAAGCTTACGACCCAGTAGCACGCTACCATTTCCCATTTAACCCAAGTTTTTCGAAGGAAAAACAAAACGCAGTATTTGGCAAACCGACCGCGTCAAAAATAAACAAATTCAAACAAAACGAGTTTAATCGAATAAACCAAACCCCATATCTTCATCCTCATCTTCTGATTCTTCTTTCTTTGTTTCTTTTTTCTCTTCTGAAACAGAAACTAGCAAACCTGAAAAATTAGTCAACACTACCACCACCGTGGGTTTTCCGAATAAGGTCGAGACTCACATCCTAACCCCGTTAACTTCCATACTTTTACCACCCCCCCTGCAGGAAGAAAAGTTTGCAATTCCCAGATATTTGAAGTATAATTTGACACCAGTTTTGACGTCGTGCATGTCTGGTCGAAGTACGGTACCTGAATAAATTTTTACGTCTGTGACTTTTAAGATTCCAAAATATGGAGAAACTTTAGCCACCAGCGCAAATTTTTATGTTTAAGAAAACAGTGAACAACAATGGATTAAACTGTCTTTGGAACACAACTAGCGCCAATTAATATCCAGTCGCACTAACATATGTGCGTAATTTTTTCGTCTCACTGTGAACTGATGCAAATGTTGATTTACCAGTCGTAGTGAGACTATATACATGTATTGACAGGGTAGATAGTGTTATACACCACATATCAAAATAGATGTACGTATACCTTTCTGAGCCTCTGCAGCCGCACCTCCAGCTGGAGAGCCACCACCACCTGCAGACGCTGCCACTGCTACTCCGCCTCCGCTTGGGACTGATGCTAGTTTTGTTCTACCTGCAAAAAGAAATAATTTGAGCGGATACTTGTTTATTATTTCTTTCATAACACTCTGATATATGTAATTTTACGGCTACGTGAGGGCAAAATGATATGTAAATAGACGAGACAATTTGACTAAATATATCTTGTCTCTCCCTCTGCCCATTTTTGTCGAAAAGGCTTCCCCCAAATTACACCTTCGGGCATATTTGAGACTACTTTATTCTCGGGTACCTTTTTCAAAATATTTGTTTTTTCTTGAACCATTAATATTTGGTCGGCTGAAATTTTTCAGGTTTCCAGCGTAGCTAGAATGACGATTGTTCGCAATTCTGGGTTGTACCCTGATATATACGCCAAGATGTCAATACTTTTACTACTAGTTAAGCTAAGATGTTTATATGCAACTGTTGCTGTGTTAGGATGGTAGAGCGGATAAGCTGATAGCATTTGAAGCCCGAAATAGTTTAGGTCGCAGGTTCGAAGGAAACTAGGGATATTTAAGATTTAAAGAAGTGTCGAAGTTACTAAAACTTTCATTGGCGGTTCGCCTGAAAAAAAACCATGGGGGTATGCAGCCTAAGCCCCCAATGCGATCAAAACCAAAATTCTGTACTAAGATTTAGCACTAAAATTGCAATCGCTAAAGGTTTTTCGTATTATTATCGCGCGCACGATCACACTCACCAACTTCTGGATTTCCTGCTGCGGTTCTGACTTTCGTGAAATTCCGCCTGGTATGAGGATTGAAAGGGTAATAAACCTTTGATTTCGTGCCGTTTGTGAATTAACTGGCCTTCACAGTTTTACATTTTTAAAATTACAGGCAAAATTTTTTAAACATATCGGAGTCAATATTTGACAGCTATTTTTGTTTTCAATGCTAACTTGTAGCACAAAAAAATTACATTAATAAATATGGACTTGACTCCTGTGTGTGCTAACTTTCGCTATACAATATTCTCCTGTATGATCAGTTAGCGTCATTTTTGCTCTTGACCGACATATATGCAACTTGAAGTGGTGTACTAGCGTGATATAAAAGGTTTTCATTTTGTTTACGTTACATAGAGGTTTTATGAAAACCCAAACACTCTGAAAAAAGTGGAGACAGCCATCAACTTGGGTGCAGACTAATGTATTGATATGCCGATTAATCGGCGTCAGTAATAATCGTTACTTTTTGTGAGTATCGGCATCGGCATTACAAAAAAAATGCAGATTCTTTGTCAATAATTGTTGCACGTAACAGTAAGTTGGTTGGAATGCTATCAATTTCACTTGTTAACGTATATCAGTGCGTATGACCAGTACAACTGTATCTCTCTGGCGTTTGTTTGAAAAAGTTAATTGAAATTTACCATTCTCACAAAATTATTATCATTTATGGATGTTAAACGGTGGAAGAAGAGTCCAGCACAGTATATACTTATCATTAACACGGAGACTTATGTTTAACAATAATTTTTTCTTTAACAACATCTGAAAATCCAAGAAAAACTGTCACTCAGTGAATAAAAATGCTAAACATCAAATTTATTCGCAATCGCAGCCACAGGGTAGTTATATCAGGAAGTTAAAGAAAACAATACAGAGCTCTAAAACTTCACACCGAAAGCTAACACTAACAGCATGCTGCTACAAAGCCAGTTCATAATATTGAACAAACCTTCTTCAATCAAATCAGCTATCGATTTGCCTTGTAACGCTTTGATCACAGTATTTGCGCGATCTTGTTCAAATTCGACACCCACGCTGCCCAAAATTTTCTAAAACAACTCGAGCAAGGTTAGTCAATAAGACTACGGTACACTTATAAAAATTGCAAGAGGCGTATATGTGGTCGAAATGTATTTTCTAAATGTATTTTCTCAGTAGCCCTTCTGAATAGTTTCCTTAAAGGCTAAACTATGTGGCGACTTGCCAAGGTTGTGACTTCGGAAAAAATTTCAGATTTCCAAACAAAACAATATACGTATATATATGTACGTATTCGGAGACTGTAAGTACTAAAGTTATTTTACTTCTTGACAGGTTACTTAAATAAAAGATCAAAGAGGACCGTTTTCGTACGGGTGAAGACCAGAAGATACGATTTCTCTAATCGTGGTGACACACTGACACAATTCCACCAAAATATATGCTTATAGATTAACGGCCAGTGTACATCAAAATCTTATAAAAAACGTGTTCGTTTTACTAGACAGAAATTATACGCGCAAAAACGATATCACTTAATGCATGATACTAACACTAAGAAAACTCAAAAATACTCACCTGAATATCACTTGCTGAAGGATTTTCATTGCCACCTAAAACCGCCAAAACATATGCTGCGACGTAACGCATTTTAAACTAAAGACACTCAACTTATTTTTTACAAAAAACTTAAATATATAACGCTAAAAAGGTGCTACACTAAAAGCTATTGCAGCGAGAAAATGTAGTACACGAGACATTTTCTTCCAGTGTCAACCAAAATTATCCTGCCGGTAGGTAAACCCGGTAATGTTATCTATCCAGTTCCTGCATTAAATCAGGTATTTTTCCACCGGAATTTGCTGCTAATAGAAGTTTTTTAATTTAAAGATTTATGTAAACTTGGTATTGTGGGGACTAAAAAACAACAAATTTCCGAAATAATTTTACAGCGCGATCTATGCATTAGCTCTGTTAAAGAATTGCGAAGTCCAGGTGAAAAACCCAAATTGAGAAAAGCCCATGTGTTTTTCTCTCGGGACTTCAGACCTTTTAACTAAGCAGCTGGAAAAGCGGGTTCCGGGTGGTTTCGAATTAGCGACCTTCTGCGTGTCAGGTAGACGCTAATACCACCACTGCAGTGTCCGTGAGGTTCTAAATATATTGCACAACGCTTTCAAGAGCAATCCATAAAACAAGGAACAGCACTAGCTACGTATCTTTTACCCGTACATTTTATTAAATGTTATTGCTGCCAGCAAGTATTTTAACACAAACACAAAACGTAAGCACTTGTATTTCAAACAGTTTAGAGTTTAGTTGTCAATAAATATTTTTTGCTATCTTATAATGCTACACTACTGCGTGCGGACATAGACTTCAAGATAATTTTGCAATAGTGAAAAACCATGTTTTTTGTCATGTTGTACGATTTATACTTATTTTTACGCCAATGTTATACTTTGAGGGGCGTAATAGGGGTACATAAAATTTCTAAGCCTATTAAAGCCTACTACGTCCAGCTAGCTGGCAGAAGATATTTTTTAGAATTGCGACACTTTTGAGGTGTGTATTTAATGCTGAGTTCACGTTATAATCAGGGCGGCCCGAATGATTTTTGTCCGTGATGATTCGACGTTACCACATATTGTTGTGTCATAGATGCAATCGAAACCGTCGGAAATAAATTGCTATTGCGGTATTTTTAATTCATTCGTGATGACTTGCTAAAATGGAACCTGTTTGTTATGCACTTGTAATACAGAAGCTGTAGCTTGTGCTATGTCTCACTGATTGTTTAAACTTAACAGTTCAGGAACTATTTTGCATATCTACGATCTACTTTATTCTATCCCAATCAAACTGTGTCATTTTTTTTTCTGGATACTTCATGGCTTCAAAGTTCAGTAGAATGTTGTCTTCCACATATTACAATGCCGTTTAAATTTTGATTTTACAAATAAAACGAGCTGCTAGTAAAGAACTTTATAATACGCTTTCTTTTTCATTGGCATTTGCTCTGCTCAAATTGGGAATACAGAAATTAATGAGAAGCCCATATATTAGTCATAAATATACAAACAATTTCGGCTGCTGTTTAAAACCTTTTCAACCATAGCAGCCTGTACTAGCAAGCTAAAAACTGTGTATGCTAAATAATACGCAGTAAAGTAAAGTTCTTCAATTATTACGCAAGAAAAAACAAACTTTGAATTTTGCGGTTTCTGCAGACGCGCAGCCAAAATTTTCGATTAGGAGACATCTAGGTGAGCTTTGGTTGCAGTAAAAGTTGAGTTTGAAGGCTTCTTGGGCCAATTTTACTTTTATGGGCGTCCTGTTGTCCCGCGAGGCAGCAAGGGACAGGAGTGTAATCGGGACAAATTCATATACTCTTGCCGAAACATTGCGGGAAATGGGAAAATGGGACAGCTGCAATTTTTCGTTGGGACAACCGCAAAATGGATCAGGAGTGTTTCTGGCAAATGAAAAAACCAAACAGCTGCAATTTTTCGAAGGAAAACGGGAAACGCGAAAACGGAACAGCCTTGTTTTGGGCGAATAGGAATACGGGTCAACTGCTAATTTTTGGTGGAAAACGGGACAATGGACAGGTTAAATTCGCGAAACATGACAGCTGCAAATATTTACTCTACGAAAACGGTAAAATGGGACAGATTTGTTTCTGACAAACGGGAAAGCGGCACAGCTGCAAATTTTTCCTTTGAAAACGGGAAAACGGGACAGGCTTGTTCCGGGCAAATGGAAAAACGGGATGGCTGCAAATTTTCGCTGGGAAAATGGGACTACGGGGCAGACTTGTTTCGAGCAGAAGTGAAAACGGGACAGCTGCAATTTTTCGCTATTAAAACGGGTAAACAGGAATGGCTTGTTTCGGGTAAATGTTAAAACGGGACAATGGGACACAAATTAAATTCTTTTTACACTTTACAAAATTTGTCAGATCCGGGGAGGGGAACAAAGATTTTCGTAGTTGGGGTTGCGCCGCCTGTCACTCCCCTCTGTACCTACTTGCGGCCATAGCAGCCACAGTTGGCTTGCATATCGCTCCATTTTAATAACTTTATAAATCGGTGCGAATGTTGTTTGCTCAAAACACGGGTAGAGTTCAAAATTTTTGAACGAGGGGATGCGGAGTTAATCGAATAGTCAATTTTAATCACAATGTCTAGTCAGAGTCTATTTCGTAGTAAGCCAAATCTCAAATTTGAAGGGACGTTTAACCAGTTTAAAAACCACTTTGGGTATATGTATCTATTTATGTTACGGTCACAATCACGTCATGTAAACGATGGTTTATTAACAATCAGAGTACACACAGCAAATAAGACCATTAGCGTTGTCATTTAGAAAGTTGTATACTGGTACACAACTTTACACACTATATTACCCGATGGTCAAGAGTTATCTTTAGAATATTATTCCAGGCTTTATTTTTCTCTTGCTGACGTATAATATTTAGCCGGAAACATCGCGTTTCTTTTAGACATTCCGTTTTCGCATTCTATATTGCAGTATGTGCCATGGTATACAAAAACGTACTGCATATCACATGATTTGACATCAAATTGCTATCATAAAGTTTCGATTCTTCAAACCATGAAACAATTGGACGAATTTAAACTGCTCTTTCACTGTTTTATTTGTATTATAAACCGAAAGAGGGTACATAACTACACCAAATTTCAAAACCACTTTCTTTCGATCTAATTTTTAATCCAGCAAAGGAATTAGCCATGTTATTTAAATCAACCTTTTCCCAAATATGTTTCAAATTATTACAAAGTAAAAATCTATATCATGCAATGTCTCCTGTACGCTTGTTTGCGCATAGGTCGGAATTTGAATGTATGAAGCCAACGTTTGAACTAAATTGTATGACTTTCTATTGGTTTGTAGACCATATTTTCTAGTTTTAGCTGTTAACTCCAATATTATACAAAAGATCTAAAACGTAAACAATTCAAAAGTTGTTTCACTTCAGTACAATCTCATGAATCAAAAATTTATAAATGACATTTTGGGTTGCAAAGATAAAAAATCTAGTGTACAGTAAAAACGCAACTTTGCCGTATCGGTTGGTATTGTACAACTATAAGCTGGTCCGACTTGTAGGTCCGTATGAAACCTCGACGTTTAACGCCTAAGTGTGTGTCTATTAAAGCCAAAACCTGGACGTAATACTGGAGCTTTAGTCTTCAGGGTTGCAACTATGCTAACTTTGTGGCCTATGTATTCAAGATCAGGGTCGAAACTTTTTTCTGAGAGACTGCAATTGAATAAGCTTCTAAGTTTAGACTAATTTTTTCCTTACGGTAAGGCTTAGGCTTAGGAATATGCCTATATATACTACTGTTAAGCCCTGTTACAATACATTGGCCGACTTTGCTATAAGGACCTGAGCGTGGTCGTGGCGGTGCAGCAATGCCCGCTATTTAAAAATATTTCAGTTTCAAACAGATTGAATATGCATTGATTACAACGAAAACGTTTCAAATTAGTTCTCATGGGCTCAATGTAGGCCTTCTCTACTGTTATTTAGTTCGCATGATTTATATATAATTAACACTAGAACTATTATGAAACGGCAAAATTTTCGTACCGCTGCCAAACATCCCGTTTCCCATCACTGCGAGCGTCGATGCAAAATATAGCTTCAATCGAAATCTTAATGTTTTGAAATACTTCAGAAAACCTAAGCTAAGCATAATATAGTCTGAACAAGCGAAATGTATGCCACCCATCAAAGTATTGCGATGTCAATTCATTTTTACACCGAAAGTAACAAAAGTTCTCTGGCTTGTTTGCGGCAGAATTGTTCAGTTTCTGAATTTTAACTCGCTTGTACCAGCTCTATGTATAAACTTTAATATTCTCTCTAATGGGTGTGGACAAAATTTAACTCAATACGAGACAACAATTTGACAAACTTCAAATACAACGCGTTTTAAACCCAATAGGCTTAAAACCTTTTGTTCCCACCAACATAATATCGCCATTTATATTAAATAATCACTTAATTATTGGGTTTGAATGCTCTAGTAAATTTTACCAACTTTACCTTATACCAAATATGCAAAATTTTACACCTAAGGTTAAATATTCATTTTTTTTGTCCTGTCACATAATACACCTTTATAGCAACGAGACATCGCAAACAAAGTGGGTGCCAAAATTCTTTATTAGCGCACGATTCTGACAAAATCATATATATGACCCTATAGCAAAACTGTCGGTTTTTGTTTTGTAAACTTCACTCTTTGTTTCAAACCGATTGACCCTTAAATGCATAAGCGGTACACAAATGCACATTCGCGTTTTAGTGTGTAATATTAATAAAATGCTTGAGGTTGTGCGCAAAATTGGCGTCAAACAATGCAAAAATCTGCAACTTTGCAGTATAAAGTTGAACAAATGCTTTTCGCTGTAGGAGAATTTGCGCAAATACGCGAGCGGCAGTTTGACAAATTTTTGGATATGTCGTGTGTATTAATCGCCAACTGTTAATAATTGAGGGCGTATGGCACCCAGCCGCCCCCATTTGCACTGTTTGTAGAAGTGACAATTTCGTAGACGTTTGAATGCTGGTAATATAAAACAGAGGTCAACAGCTGCAAAGTTTGGTTGAAACACAGAAAGGAATACAAGAACTCTTTAAAGCGACTGTTGGTTAAGGTTACAAAGGACGCAATGCAAAATAGCGAATTTGCAGCCGTTTATTCCATACGTGCAAATTGCCAAATAATTGCAGAAACTCTGTATAACCTTACTATTGTGCGGTTTGATTTTTGCTGATACGCTACTTATGTTTTCGAATAGCATTCAAGTTATATTTTTATTTCGTATTGGTCTCGAATAGCGCAGTTTATGTTGTGAAAAATTTACGATGTCAATATATTTTATGGTTTGTTGTTTTTATTTAGAATGCTAATAAGTCGCTAAGTAGATTCCAAAATTCGTTTGAAGTTTCACTGGTATAGGATCAGAGTGTAGCATTGAAGTTGCCGTCACATGTATATACAATGACTCAAAACGTGGCTTATTCGTGCACCAACATTAACTAATGTGCGAATTTTCACTTGGTTTTTCTAAATTCTTGTTGCCGAAACAACGGAAGTCCTTTGATTTTAAAATCAGGGATTAGTTTGGTAGAATATTGCAACTCAGTAAAAGCTGAAAAATTATATATTTTGTAAGAATTCTTTAAACGACTATAGTCACTCGTAGACCATTGAGAATAAATGTTTATTCAAGAGAAAATTGGTTTTTAATTTAAATTCGACTTTCAAAATAAACTTATGGTAGGAGCAGCTCCGATACGATGAAAAGTGAATAGAGTAAGATTTTAGGTATTCAAAAAATTATTGTATATAATATGTTTAAAACAACCAGTATATTTCAGCATTTTACGACGAGGTCTACAAAAATACAGATCTTACTCGAATCACTCCTCGTTGATTGCGGCCAATCTTACAGAAAAATCAAATCTTGGTAGTTAAGACGCAAGCACTTTAGAGCTCTGGAATCAAATTTATAAACAGAAGAAGGTCGTATCAGCAAAGGTTTATATTTGGACAAAGAACGAAAATATTTTTCTGATTTGGTTAAGTCACATTTTTTGCGAGGTTAAACTGAAAGCCCGAAACATGCTTATATAAGTGTATGACGTATAACGTAATTGTTTACATGTTTTATACAACAGAAAACTTGTCTTAGACCTAAACCTATAGAGTGTTTGTATTGCCCGTCTTTCATTCCGTTAGTTGTGTTTAAAAGGCAGGCTCAGTGTTTGGCAGGTCAAAAAAAGTTTATTGGAAGATTTTTAATATTTGTATCTTGTAGATTTTTGAAATTTTGGATCTAACTCTGATGCTGGTCATGATGCGCTATTTTAGGCCAGAGCATGCAACTGACTACATTGTGTGTAACTCAAGTACCTGCAACGAATAACAGAAAATATACGCAGATTCGTATATTACCCTTATGTCGACGTGCACCTACCCATCAAATGTCAGCGACTTGGACAAAAACGCAACGCACGTTGACTCATAGTGTGAAATTTCAATCCACGCACTCTGTTCAAAATATTCGTCACGCTGTTTAAATTTAAATTTTAGTGGACACCACAAATTGTTTCGAAAAGAATTTTACATGATCAGCAGGCAATGACCAGATAGTTCTGTAATTTTTCGCCTCTTTACGGGCAAATAAGTGCCTATTTTACTAGAATTATATAACGTAAAGCTTCGTGTTTACAGAACTTTTCAGCATTTCAGATTTTAGTTTATGTATCGTCATTAACAATTAACTCCTACAAGCTGAGATAGCGCCGGAAAGCAGCTAAGTGAATGCTTTGCCACAGTCTTTGTATAGAAAAGCTTATACCTGGCTTTAAAAAGCCGTGTCAGACGTTCACTTATGCAAACACGGTGCGTTATACGTCCAATTCGATTACGTCATCCATGTAAAGAATACGTCATATTTGACGCTTGTGAATAACGTCACGTCATACTTGAAGATTGAAATTAAAAACTGATAAAAAGTTTGAAGGGGGTTCACAGATTGGAACTACAAAATGTACTGAAAATAACGCAGTAAAATACGCCACATATATTAAGATTTTGTGTTTTGAGCGTTAGCTTAATTCCACTAGCCTGTAGTTGGAGGGTACCTTAAGACTATGACTCGAACATATTCTAGCTGTTGAAACCCACCCTATGCCATTTTTGTCTAGGGGTTGTAGGAACTTTTTCCGTTCATTGTTGACGAAAAACAACCTCCAAATTCTTACACAACGTCGTAAAACGTGTTGTATGAGCCGATACATCTAAATGGGACGCGTGTATATATATCGTAGATGACGTGACATAAATGACGTGTGAGATATGAAAATAAAACAAAAGATAGAGAGGGCGGGGTATCCCTGAACACCGGACACATGTCCGGTCGCCTCTTAGAATGTACTCCACTTTACGAAATATAATAAAATTTTGGTTTTATATAAATATTTTTCTGAATGGATCAATTGTATAGGCTGGTTTATAACGAAATGTCAAGGTCAATTTGTTAGTTCCAGTGTAAAACTTGAATGAAAGTATCACAGACAATCAAAACTATTAATCTCAATGCTAAATATTTCTTGTCGGTTCCGATAGTTAAACAAAATAGAAACGACAAAAATTGCCATATAACGAAGTTTGCCTTGAGATCAGAAGAAAAATATATTAGAATCTGTTGCGTGCTACTAATTGCTTATATACTGATGAAAGAATTTTAAAAATTGCTGGAAATCAGATATCGGGAAAGAACAGCTGGTATTTTATGCGGTAAGAAATGATAAGTTTGCTAAATCTGGTTCAAGGCTTTCTGTGCTAATCAGTTGAATGTAAATTTAAAAAGAACAATGGAACTGTGAATAAAGACAGAATAGATTGTTTTGGGGCGGACTGAATGAAGAAAATATGAAAAAACATAAAACGTATGCTTGCTTTTGAATATATTGTCAGTTGAATGAGAGTTCAAGAAATGCTTTGTGCTTTACGTAGTATAATTACATATAGGAGGTGTGGTTTTAGCAAAGACAATTTTTGAAATGCAGAGAAAATTTGTGAAAGTTTTTTGCTAAACATACACTGCACGGTGAGTCTAATTGACTCCTTGCGAAATAGGCTCTACGGGACTACACAAACTGAGTCAAATTCGACCCATCAGAGTCAAACGTGCAACTTAGCGAGTCGAATTTGACTCTGGCGGAGTCAAATTTTGACTCAATTTGCGTAGTCCCGTACAACCTATTTCGCATTGAGTCAATTTGTCTCACCATTTTTTGCAGTGTACGAAATCTGAAAACTACGCAATGAATAAATCTTGCTGTTGCTAACGCAAAAGTTAGAACAGGGCCGGAACAGTACTATAAGCATATTTCGAAGCCTATCCCTAAGCCTAAAGCCTAGCCAAAAATGATTAAAGCTTAAGCTTAATACTCTATTACGTCCTGCATGAAAACGTTCCAGCGATATTCTATACATGGGCGGAACATTTAGTTGAAAACTGTATTTTATGAAGACCCTCAAAAATTACCTCGACTTTTGCGTAAAAACTTGAGAAACGCATAAGGTATAAAGCCGGAGATAAAGCTAAATTAATTGCTACTGAAAGAATGATTAATATGATACTTGAAACTTCGCCTCAGCGAGGTCGTGTTTAGGTGGTTGTTCGCTTCAGTTTTGATAGACAGACATGTGTATGTATATATAAACTTAAGCAATGTATATACACAATATTATATTGTTACAATTATTTACAGATAACTGACGTACTGTATTGACCCGACTAAGAGGGGGGATTGATATTTACATGGCCTCTACAGAGGGTTCCCCCCTTGTTATTGGGTTACGGACTGAAATTTATTTTTGAAACACGCTCCGCCGCCCTTCGTTACTGATATACATCCGGTACTGCAACTATCCGTTGAATTAAACGTATACTTGTTTTGTTTCAATAGTTTGAGCGGTAATAAAAGGTTATACTTAGGGAATGTACTTTCAAAATTTAAGTAGGCTTTGAAGTTTCGTACTCAAATTATTTTGTCGTGGAGTCATTTATCTGCTACAATTAGGGTTAATTGATATTCATGGAGTTTAATTAGGGTTTAGGGGCTCTATCCGCTCACGGACTCTTATTATGGATACGGACTCCTATTGATTCGGCCCAAAATGATGACCCCCTCTTATTACCCCCCTCTTATTCGGGTCAATACAGTACAACGGTTTTACAATTTTTAAGTACCGTGACGTCTTTGAGCCTGACGCTGTCTCCATGCAAGCATTATGCAGTTATATAGTGCATTAAGGCAGTGTACACTTGTGCTGAAATAGGACTTCGTGACGTGGAATTTAAAAAAATTTGTGTATATTTACCTCAAAATCCACTGCGCCACTGGCTTAAGTTTAAAAGTCGATGTATTGTCAGTCATAGGGCATACAAATGGAGGTCTGCCTCCTGCTCCGGCTCCGGCATAAAATCGGCCTCAGGCTCCGGCTCCCGTTCCGGTAGAATTGGCAATTTCTGTAGTAATATTTTGCCTAATTTTGAAAACTCTCTGTTTTAGAGCGTTTCGTTTTACTTTTGTCACAATTTGCAGGAAAGAACTCTGAAATTTCGCAGAAAATTGACGTAAAAAACCAAACAACTTTACAATATATTGCAGATATTGGCTGAAATTAACTAATCAACCATCATTACATGAAATCCATAAAATGCAGTTCCTATAAAACTACTCTTCCGTAAACTGAGTCTCTTATTGTGAAAAGTGGTCTCTTTTAACCATCATTTTTACTACCTAATTTCGCATGTACTCCGGCTCCGGCTCTTGCAAGTTTCGTTGACCTCCAGCTCCGGCTCCGGTATTTTTCACCTTCGGAGTTGCACCCTGGTCAATAGTATATTTCAATGGTTTTCTGATCTGAATTTTATACTTTCATTTTTGATTGACAACCGATTTCGCGTTTTGCAATTTTCGCCAGTGAAATTGCTGCGATACATAAAAAGTATGACCGATCTCTGATCAGCTGCAGTAAAATTTTGGTTTTTGACTATTCCCCGGTGTCTCGTATTAAGTATTTGGTTTGTATTGTAATTTTTTAAAATTTGATTTGGACCGGCATAAAAGTTATAGATTTCAATACTTGCTATGAATCCGTTGATTGCATATCAGTTTTGTGGCTGGTTTGTTTGTAAGACGACTGTAGAAATAACGGAACGGCCATGGAATCTGTGCAAATAGAAGCAAGCTTAATAAATACAGTTTCTAATTTGAGCACCAACAGTCTTGCAAGAAATTTTACTTGTTTTAGCAAATATGTAAAAAGTGTAATCAAAATCGTGCTTTGTGGTTTATTTTCAAAAAAATCCCGACAATCTCCTGAAAACTCAACCAAAGTTAAAACCACACTCTCTGCGAACCATGCATTTGTTGTAAAACTTCAATTTTGGCAACACGATTTTTAAGTCATGTTTCTGCAGCCTAGCCATTGTCTTTTGCGGATGAAGCATCAATCTTGTCGCATATTCGTTCGCTGAAATTCACGGAATATATTAAAAATTCAAATAATGATGGTATAGCTGACAGACAACTACGGAAGCTGAAAATAGAAAGAAGACAAATTGTTATACAAAAGTATAGGCCTGAAAGCTTGAGCCAAGCCACCCCAACGTGTATTCCTCACTTAAACCTTGACGCTCTCTCTCGAAAGCAGCGCAACGTTTAGGCACGCTTAATTAAAATTAGTTAATGTAGATCACCACTCCATAGGTGAAGGCGGTGGAGTAAAACAGGTCACTATTTAAAGGCTAAAGCTTCGAAAAAGAAAAAGCCCATACGCCTGACTTAAGCCTAAGCTAAACCTAAACAAAAATAATTTAAAGCATAAGCTTAGCCAATTGCAGTAACGGTACGCATCTGAGCTATTCATATAAGGGCCCATGTTATATTTTGATCCGTCCCAGGTTTATGTTGGGTCTGAAAATAGGCATACATTCTAGACTACACTTTTTGCTCAGGCTTAGCCTTGGAGTTAGGCTAGGAATACGCTTTTGCAACGAATAGGTTTAGGTTTGGGCGTCGGAATACTCTTCATCTACTGTTGCGGCCCTAAAGCAATATTGGCCCACATAAGAATACTTATGCTTTTACACCTCTAAATGATGAACTAGTATTTACATAGCTAGTGTGGTATAGTATGCACTAATTGAAGTAGCTTTGCCAACAAAAAACTAATTGTTGTTATAACGTTAACGTTCGGAATAATATCAGTTGTGATTCATTGATTTGTATATAGTAGGTTTGATAAAGAGCTGGTGTTAATTTTATTCTTATCTACGCAAAAGCTAGAGTTCAAAACTTTATCTTTTCAAAAAAACAAACAAACAAAAAGTTTATTGCGGAAATGATTATTTGAACAGGGAAAAATTTAAAGCATAATAAAGCTATGAAATAAAGGAAACTCAATTCCGTAACAAACAATAATCAGATGAAAAAGGGGGGTAAACCGTAATTTTCACCTATCTTAATCAAGGTTACGATCGAATTTAAGATACCTAGAGAAATCTACCCGTTTTAATGTATTTCGAAATGATTTATCATTCATAGCATTTATAAGAGGAACTGAATTAACATGTTGCGGCAAATCATTCCAAATAGGTTTAACACGATGGAAAAAGCTATTTTTAAGAGAATCCGTGAGACAATGATTGATGACAACTCGGGAATCATGACCTCTCGTGCGGTTCTCAGTAGTAGATACAACAAAATCATTACGATCTAAACCACAATCACCGTGATATATTTTATAAAACAATACCATGTCCTGTATCAATCTACGTTGTTCTAAGGACTGAAGACCAAAATGCTGTAGTCTGGCCAGATAATTCATTGCTGGCAACTTGAATTTACCGGCTAGGCGTCTAGTAAAAAACCGTTGAATTTTCTCGACCTGATCAATGTCTCTCAGCAAATAAGGAGACCATACGGGTGAATTATAATCAATAATAGGCAAAACATATGATTTATACTTCATATAAGTTCGTTAATATTTAACACATTTATTTGTTGAAGAAATTTCAATAAGTAACGATGCGGCGGGTAATTGTCGGGTATTGCACGATGAAATTCCCGAATACATAGCACACGCATAAATAATCAAAATTTCTTCTTTGTCTGAGTGATCGGTTATTCCACTTCCAGCCGGCGTTTGTCCAAAAATGCTTGGATTTTGAAACTTTTTGCATATTTGAGCTTCTGATAACACCCCCCGGATCAATTCGATTTTTAACGCCACAAGGTAAGTCCCTTTTCGAAAAGTTGGACAAATTACACACAGTTTGCAGACCTGACTCGAGTGGTGTTAAACTTTCTGCAATCAGAAGCCTACTTAACGAGTTGTCAAATTACTGTTTTGTTGCGCGCTAGCGATCATGTTTTCGGCGCCAAATTCAGTTATTTGACAATAACTCATTAACCAGACGTCTGATTGGGGAACATTTAATAATATTCGTTTTAGCTCCGCAACCCGTGCAAAGTGGTATATATTGTCTAACTTTTCGACAAAAATTATGGGTACCGATTTGAGACCTTAAAAATTCGAATTTTTAAAAATTTAAGTTTGGGTGTGGAATACTCTGGGGAGATCATCCGAACATCAGAAACTCATTAGCCGAACGAGCTAAACAAGTCACACTTGTTTTTGTAAGGATATATTAAATCCCGGGTTTTTTTCTGACATAACCTCTTAATTGCTGCAACCTCGCGTGCAAAGTGATGTTGAAGCTAGACGTATTCTAGCGTTAAATCATACGGTAAAGGCAAGCTTTCAATTGCGAGCGCACAAGCTTTAGCTCCACTGTCGTAGAAACCTGGTGAGCGAATCGACCATGAAGCATATGTAGTTTTACCTTTAGTCTCGTGGCAAATTTGTATCCAGAAATTCATTTATATATTGACATGCTGCAATTTTCGCTCTTTTCGGACATATAATGTGTCCTGGAGGTTATATACACACAGTCCTGTTATTCTGTTGCATGTAAATTTGTTACGTATCGTATAAAACGTTGTTTTATATCATGTTTAGTTGCAAATTATACTAAAGAATCGTTTAATATTTTTCCATTTTTTACACCCTCCTCGGAAAAAAAATGGAAAAACATTTTTTCCGGCCAACAATCCTGAGCACAAGTAGTTGAACCAGTGCCGCGTAGCTCAGTTGGTAAGAGCGTTGACCCGGTTAGCCAAAGTAACGCCTTATATGATCACCACTATGGAACCGCAAGGGCTTACAGCCGCGGTGTGTGCCCATAAAAAGGTGTGACGGTCAGGGGGCGACTGTAAGGTTGGGCGGTCTTAAGAAGAATGTTTTTAAGTGTAATGTATGTGCGAACTATTCGAAACAACTGACCACGGCTGGATTCCAACAAACGATCTTTGGCCAACCAGGCCAACGCTTTTACCAACTGAGCTATCGCGACACTGCTTCAGGTACTTGTGCTAGCTAATATATGCGATGTTTACTAGTGTGCTACGTTGTGTACTGCGTAACTACAATGCAATGTGTATTGCGTGGCACGTGTTGACTTCTTTATGTGTGTGCAATGTATTCGGGTATTCCATCGTGCAATATCCGACGTCTACGTTTTCTGAGGAGGTCGTCCTCTGGCCGTCACACCTTTTTGTGGGCTAACACCGCGGATGTATACCTTGCGGTACCATCGTTGTCGCAATGTCAGCTTTGGACTTCGCAATTTGCCTTGTTTTGAGGCTAAAATATCTAAGAATGTGAGTTCTTGGCACATGCTATCTTAGATGATTCGATTTTGGGTTGTACGTTCTGGAGTGTTAACGCCGGGTTTTGCATTTTTAATTCAAGTAATACGAACAAATAATACAGCACTTTAGGCATATTATCCAGGGTTAGCGTTAATTTGACTTGAAAATAACGTATTTTAACAGTTTTACGTGTTATTTTGACATTTGGCCAGAATCCGGGTTGCGGTTAAATGTAAATTTTACGTCAAATAGGATTGCCCGAACTACAGGTATATATAGACGCAATGCTAACAACGCTAAAAGCCGTGGACACCATAGTTGCACGATTTGCAGCACAAAACGCAATATGTGTGCAAAACACAAATTGCCGCTAAAAGCCATTGTTTACCGGGCCAAAACCTATATTACCACGGGAAACTAGCTAAGAACCGCATAGATGTTTTGTTAAAAAGGTCTGAAGTATCGGATCCTAGCTTGACTGACACTCCTCACGGCAGGGATGTGTGGTCTTTGCCGCTAAAAGCCGTTGTTTACCGGGCCAAAACCTATATTACCACGGAAACTAGCTGAGAACCGCATAGATGTTTAGTTAAAAAGGTCTGAAGTATCGGATCCTAGCTTGACTGACACTCCTCACGGCAGGGATGTGTGGTCTCGGTCAAAAACTGATACCGAGACCGAGACCCAAGTACGGAGACGAATGTGATTGCTTTTTGTGAATTTCAATAGTTGAGTTTGAGGTTTCGAAGTCCAAGATCCCATATTGATGATGACAAATTGTTAATCATTGTGCGACTCTTTGGATATGGGAGAGGCGAACTAGTATATGCTGTTCTGCCAGTAATAGCGTGACAATCGCTCCTTTAGAAATTGTTGAGGTACGTACGACAATATGTACTACTTGGATCGGTGTCGGTCGCGGAATAAATAAATTCGAGTACCTTCATTTGTGAAGACTTGTGTTTTCCACGGTAGGATCCTCTTGTCTTTCGTCCAAAATGGGCAGTCTTAACGCTTTGCATAAGGATAAAACCGACCTTGCGCTCGCCTACCACGTTCCAGTCACAGGCGTTACTTTCATCGTGCATTGTGTGCGGCTGATAAGGGCTACTGCACTAGATTCATCATAACGTTGCGGCAAATACTGCGACTGTTGGACTTTCTTCACCACTGACTTATGCCGCCGAATTCCCTACCGGACCAAATGGCAGGCCACCCTAAAAACTTTTGAAGGGAAGGAAAACTCATTAATGCACCAATGTCTTATGCATGGACCGATTTTTTTGTACGCAGACCATGACTACCTAACCCTCTGCCACTAAGTTAGTTAAAATTAACTAGGGATTCTAACATAATTCTGACATACGTACTACGTACGTATCCAACCTAATTGAGCTAAAGTTTCAACAAATTTTAGCAACCGATAGTGTCTTAGGACCCATTTTGCTTAATTATTTCCCGACTGGGCTTCATAAGTTTTTTGTTCTGCCCATGTGTGGATTGTGCTTATTTCTTTTATGTTGCTTTATCTTATTCGTAATGTATGCTTTTAAAAAATCTATCTTCCTGTACAGTACAGACATTTTATGTTAAGTGTGAAATTAAGTATATACAACGGTTAACAAGGACTAGTCGATTATTATGAACGGGAATAACAAGGTAGTAAAGACCAATGTACGCCAGCGTTCATGCAAATTAACTGGTGTAGAACAAGAAATCTAACGAACTAGTAACTCTTTAGTTCAAGGTCGCAATTCGAACTTTGGTTCGTTAATCTTACAAAGCTAGCCAGGCCACACAGTTTAGCAGTGTAATATCTATTGCCGTAGAAAATTTAGTTTTAGCACACGAGGAAAGTATATCCACATTTCAAGGCACGCATAAGTTTGCCCTGCCTGATCTGTCAATTCTAGTAAACGAAACGAATTGTCCATGATGAGACAGTAGAAATGGAGTTTTGTGTCCAGAAGTTAGAATTCAAGCTATTAGGAGTTAGACTTATTATGCCTTGCCCACTTTTGAAAATTTGAAATAATTAAAATAACTCATAATTTTGACTTTTGAACCGAATTGCAGTCTTATTACGTATGTAATGCTAAACAAATATATCTGTTTCACAGCGTATGTCTTAAAGTTTCTATGATACTTTCTAAGCGATATATATATACTAAATGCGAGGCGAGAACTGATATAAGTACTGGTTGTTACGAAGCTTAACAAAACTGTAGGCAAATTTCTCGCGAAATTACAATATATATAATATTCAAGTTAGAAACGATGAAAAAATACGATTCCAATCCCTATCATACTTGCAATCGGAACCGGAACGAAACTGTATTTGAGTCGGATTTCCGTTTGCAGCCTGCCCATCCCATATATATTTTGGTTCATGGCAATTTCCGATTTGTTATATTATGATACATAAGTAATTTCGATGTACCAATGCAATACATTTGTTTCACAGTATTCTATAAACTGCTTATGTTTTATAACAGTTTCCACGCACATGTCACGCGCAATTTAGCAGAAACATTAATTACCGCTTATTGTTTCATTTAGGGTTAAGGGGGATTGGCCAAAAACGCAACGACCGGTGGTATTTTTTGTACCATGCGGAACGTCAACAGTTGCACACTTTTGTATCATGTGTACTTTGTTGTTTGGTTTTGTGATAGAAACTATATTTTTTATTTGTATTTTCTGAATTATGTTTAGTGTTATTAGTAGTAACTAGTGTTAGTGCGATAGATGTTAAGCTTGAATGTAGTTTTTGGCTAAGGTATGTACGTATATACTGTGCATCTGGTTTTAGCTTATGTACAGTTTGTTTACGTGAAACACTACTTCTGTCATGTTTTGTTTGAGAGTTGTAACGCAATTTTCATTTATATAATAACAATAAAATGCAATTGAATGATCGCTTTTGGCGCAGAGTCAGAAAATGGTTGATATAGGGCATATATACCTCGCAAGCAATAAACCGAACGGCGTTAAGGTTGTAAGGTAGAAAGCTCAATATATTCATTAAGAAATTTCCCAATTCTATGTTAACGCAAAATTTGTGGCTTCAAAAATGAAGGCCTCCAGCTGCTGCCCGTTTGTTTTAGGGATCAATGTTTTACCCGGCAATTTAAGCGTCACATTTTCAAAAATTTGACATTGTCAATCTTTCTAATGAGGAACCAATTTGAAAGCTTAGAAACGAGAATTTGGAAAACATGCGCGGATTTACGTAAAGTCTGGCAATTCTGCATCCGCGGCGCAGTTGCGGATGTGAAGTCCGAAATCTTGCATCCACATCCACATGTTTTAAAGCATCCGCATTTGTAACAGCCCTATTTGGTTTTAATGTTCAGTGTTAACTAGGCTGTTTTCAAACTGGTGGGTTACGATAGCGACAGATCTCAAATTCGGTGTAAGGAATACGTATTGTTATACGTACTACCAGTGGCGGAGGCAGGATTTCAAAATGGGGGGGGCCAAAATTTCACAGGTAATAAAAACTTATTTTTGACCCACACGCAAACCACGAACTATTGCCGTAAATGTTGGCTTCTTTACGTTCGTGCAATTGCGATGAATCACAAATAAAACTAACCCATCAACGCAATTTAGATCTAAATAGGGTGGAAACGTAAGTTCGGAATTGGTTTCAAACAGGCACAAATTTATAGGCAACTGCTTGTACTGTTCTGTACAAAACAGAGAAATAAACAGCGTAGAACAGCAATTGACACTCTATATAATTTTTTCGAGATGCTGGTGGGGAAGCACGGCCGGGGTGGGCCCCCCATGGATCGGACATTGCGTACTATGAATGTCTTATAGTTGCAAAAGTTCAGCCTTTCACAATGTTGTTTCTGAACTTTTGTACATTCCCTCACATTTGTGGATAATGTTTAGACAATGACTTAAGCATGGTAAGCCTTGCCCAACGCCTGTGCCTAAGCATAAGCGCAGAGTTGGCAGGACTACAGGAGTGTACAAAAAGTGGTTTATGCGTTAACATCTGTAGCACCAGAAAAGTTGAACCGTCTGGAAAACAATTTAGACTTTCGTTTTCAGGTTTGCAGATTAAACTTGTAGCAGTTTGATTTGGTTTATGCAGGCTTATATTTACGTATTTATTATATATAATTATATTTGCGTTATTGTACTTTTTTTACGAAAAATTGTTGATTTTCAGTCGTTGCCGCTTTAGACGCATAATGGACCACTTTCATCGCTAATTTATTGAAAAAAGTGTAATTTCGAGATTGCTTCCTTTTCCGATTGATGTAATTTCTAGTCTGTATTATATTTTTTCCTTTATTCTAACACCGCTAACACAGCTGTTGGTATACATCCAGTTTTGGGTTATATTATACACATGTTTTTAGAATTTGAATGTGGTTTGAATGAACGCCAATTGTTTGCATTTACCGCGCCGTGTTGTTTGCATTTATATTTTTCGATTGAAAATAAAATTTTGTATTGAATACCAGAACCTCTATCATAGTAAAAATTGTCACGAGAACGCCTTGGTGCGACCGGATAGTAATTTACCGGAACCGGATATTGAATTTTTTACGGGAACCAGAACTGCGTATTTATCGCATTTAGCATGTAAGCCTGAGTACTGTTAAAAGTAATTGAGTTGCGCAAAGGCATATGTTTACTGAGTTAAAATTAATTGTTAGCTTGGATTTTTTTATCCTATTTTAGTTGGTGAAAATTGAAAAACGTAACAGCTTTACTCGCCCTTAAAGGTAATCCCACCAAAATGTTAATTATGTCCACTTGTCAAAAGCAGTTATATGGTATTCGGGACCGTAACCGTAAATATTTCGTATCTGGTAAATAATTTGCGCTGCTAGATGCTTTTCAAGCAATAATAACAAGAAAAAATAAACAGAACTGAAAAATCGAAATTCCGACATCGGAATACTAGCCAGTAGTCGGAATCAGAAACCAAATTTTATCGGAATTTTAGATGGAATTGAAATTCAGTTGGAACCCTGTAATATAGTAACTCCGTCTTTATGTCGGTTTTCTAGTTTTCTTTAGGTTTAGGTGCGTTAAGGTGTAATTTCATACGGCGTGCTTCCCCCCCCCCGAACTACAGGTTGGTTGGGAACCTTAAAGGGTCTGGCGTTGGAGGACATAATGCATTTTAAAGACTAAACTGGATCCAGTAGTACAGCTTGATGAATTTGAATCCAAAAACCAGGGATGGATGTTTCGGACTCAATCTCGCTTTTTTGAGTCTCGGTGGTTTGAAACTGAGACCAGAAGTTGAGAATTCAGCAAATGTATCGCTGTATTGTTTAAGTGAGTGACGCCTGATCAATAAAATACGGCTGTGATTGTTTTAATTTTGATAGTTACGCTATAATTACGACGAGGAGATATTCTGAAACAACACAAAAAACTATGGAAAACGTATAAACTGCTAAAAATAAAAACCTATATATTAGAAATACATGATGTATTTTGAAAATTTTAATGTTTTCGGTGATGACCAAAAATTGACGGAGACAGAGACTTTTCATGGCGCGAGTATCGATTGTAGTCTCCCGAAACTTATTACATATGTAGTAATGCATTATACAGTTAATTGTGTACGTATATATTTATTGTACGTGCAGAGATTGCATTGAGTTACTTACTCCTATGAGTAAAATATGCATGAAAGGATTAAGATGTTTGACTTACCCGGCAACGCAGTCGCACCAGAATAGTATACGTATATTTCCACCGTGTAAAGAGCCGTTGTATGATATTCGGTACGACTGCAAGTTTCCGGTAGGTTTATGCCGAATACCGGAACCGGATACACAGGTCGGTTTTTGGCTGGATATTTGCCCGTAACCGGATATTATTCGGTCGATCCCTGCTATTTTTATCGTAAAATTTTATAGCGCGGGTATTGATTTGCGACTGGTAGCGCAATCGGATTGCACATCGAAACGTTTCAGTCTTCACCGTAGTTGCGGACAACTGGGTTGTTGCGAGAACAAACAATAACTAAAACAAAGATAATCTTACACTTAATTTAATACGATCCTGTACGAGAATGCATCCAGAGCCGAGACCACGCTTTACAACCCCCGACGCCGTATAATCATTCCAATCAATACCCATAATAGCTTCACAGAAGGCCCGCCGGGATTCCTTGTTACTCAATAAGATCCCGTTCCATTCACAGAGACCCCGTTCTTGACATAATTCTATTATTACCCTCGCAAAATGAGTCGGTTCACGGCTACAGAAATCGTCCCTGGAAGTACGGTTGCACTGGAAACAACCAAAATAAAAAATTATGCCATTTTTAACGGATTGCTTATATAAAACATTAACCTGGCAGACATGTCGAGTTCCCTAAGAAGGGTGTGCGTACGCAAAGTGTCACATCGTGATAAAACGTTTTATTAGTAACTCTTGACATTAATACAGATTAGCTTTAACGATTGCAATTTTGCAATTACATGTACTTAGCATGCCTAATGCTTTCATCATGTAAATAGCTACACTTTCTCCCATTATAAACAAATCAATTCTGCTGGTCAGGTTTTCCTACGTAGAGCGTAATCAATAAGCTAAAAAATGCATGTGTCTATTGTAGCGACAGTTCAACAACAGCAGCAACACTCCAAATAAACTACTGGTCAAACACTTGTTGAACGTAGCAAAATACCCTACGTACGAATGGTGCACTATGAGCTAAAATTTAAAATTTTACCAAATCTCCAGAAAGTAAAAATAAATCACGCTGTTTCGGTAGAAATTTTACTAATTTTAGTCTTAAACAGATGACTGCGGGAAAACATTTGTGCACATCATTACAGCGATCATCAGGGTGCAATCGGAATTCCGGTTCCGGCATTTTTTCACCTTCCGGTTCCGGTAAATTTTTACCGGGTTTAAAAATTCCGGTGTTATAATTTGGCCGTTTTCTTAACTTTGCTAATTTTTAAGAATCTCTTTTGAAAGCCACTTGTACTCCGAATATAAGCAATTGATGGTGGATTTCACTTCAGTCGATGATGAAAATCTAAAATACAACAAATAAAATAAATACCTATGTTCGACTAAAGTTATTTCACAAATAATAGAACAAAAAAGATTAAAATGAAATTTTTGGTGAAATGCATTTTTCACTTTCCGGTTCCGGTAAAATTTTCAAATTCCGGTTCCGGTAAATTGTAATTTCGGTTGCACCCTGGCTATCACTAAGCAGTTTTACGTTGGGTGTAAAAAGCGCTTTCGGTTGTTAGAACAAGTCTGATCTGGTGCTATTTGGCTTTGGTTTAAATGTAATGAAATTTCTTGTTCACATCGATATTAGGCTGGGTTATGAAACCGCTGGCTGTGTGTATGTTGTAGCGATAGATTAAATATATCCTCCTCACATGCTTCTGGTCAAAACACTGTTAAGCGTAGTCAAATACCAGATCGTATCAATCTACGCTAGGATATATATTATGATTTGGTGAAGGATTGTTTAATTTGAAAATACTTCAAAAGCCGAGCCGAATGAACTGTAAATAGACGTATTTATTAATAGCAAAATTTAACGGTTACGGAATTTCAAATGCAAATAAACACTTTCCATGCAAGCTATCGTAAGTTGGTTGTCCTGTGGATTGGCCGGTTTTTAGCCTGTGCAAATAAAATGTTGACGTTTGGCAGTGTTTTGGTAATATAGTAACTTCGTCTTGATTTGTTTGGGTTTTCTAGTTTTCTCTAGGTTTGGGCGCGTTAGGGTATAATTTCATACGGCGTGCTTAATCCCCTCAGTAACTACCGATTTGTCGGGAGTCTAAAAGGGTCTAGCGTTTGAGGACATGATATATTTGAAGGACTACATTGGATTAAATAGTATAGTTTAATGAATTTAAGTCCAAAAACAAGCTTGCGGCTTGTCGCTGGCAGGTTTGTTCTGTTATTCCCTCAACCCGCGTTTGCCTAAAAATAGTTCGATTTTGAAAACTTGCATATTTGTGCTTCTTATGATCTCCCCCGATCATATCGCGCCTAGATTTGAATTTTTGAAAAATTCGGTTTTTAAGGGACCACACCATGCGACGCCGTTTGCACAGTTGAGTTAAATTGTGTTAAATTTTTCGCAATCAGACGATTAACGCATTATTATCAAATAACTGATTTGGTGTCCTGCCATCGATTTGTGACGGCGCCAAATTAGTAATTTTATCATAATTCGTTAACCAATCGCCTAATTACGGAAAATTTAACATTCGACTCCGTCTGCAAGCTGCATCGAATGATAATATATAATTTGTCTGGGATCTTTAAAATAGAAATTTTTAATATTCAAATATAGGCATGGAATGATCAGAGAAGGTACTGAGAAGCTCAAATATGCAAAAACCGCATAAAGCGAGTCTTTTTTTATGTGTGATGACAAGCTGATCTAGGAATCGGTTCCCTTTCAGCAATGAATGTTTTTTCAGGTTTTTTTGCACTTACATTTCTATGACCTTATATTTGTATGTATGGAAAACTCTAGAAAATCTTCGTGTGCGTGCAGTTAAAATTTTGAATGTCGAAAAGTTTTCGAGAATACAGGTGAAAATGTTTTGTCTATCTTATCATTTAGTATGAACAAAATATAAGTACGTACGTACGATATGTGCACTAAGTTTATATAGAGATATTTTGTCTTGCAGAGTTGGTCAAAATAAATGATTGTATTTTTAAACATTAGATTCTTTGGTTTTTAGACAAGTTCCTCGCATTTGTTACCGGTATATGTCTCTACTAAAGCGTTTGAAATGTGTACCGTAGGGAGCCAAAACGGAAGTCCGTTATGAATTTAATCAAAATTGAGATAAAAATCGGAATCTGAATTTGATACCGGAATCGAAATGTATCGGAACCAGAACTATTCAGATTCCATGGTATTTTGATTTGTGACAAGTCTTACGACAAGTATATGAAATTTTATGTACCATTGCAATATATTTGTCTTGCAGTGTTGTGGGGTGCTTATGCTATACCAAGAGTTCGCTTGGACTTGTTATCTACGGTTAAAATTGCAGAATTATTTAAAAATAAAATATAACAATAGCACACGAATAAGGTGAAAATATGTATCGGAATCAGAACTGGAACTGGGTTTGAATCTGAATTCTAACCGGAATCGGAATTTAGTTTGAATCTGAATTCTAACCGGAATCGGAATTTAGTTTGCACATATTGTTATTTGTTATTCCATTGAATGTAGTATGGTTTTAGGCCTTTTAAATTACAGTAACGTAATACATAACACTATTTGAATGCACATTGGAAATAGTAATAATTGTGCAAGGGTCCGCATGTAATGCTTCGACGTGATTACTTTCAAATATTTCGTATCGAAAAGGTGCGTACTGTGTTGGTATAACGTTTTTTATAGATTTCATATAGTTTTTTGTAGCATATTTTATTTCGTTATTTTTCATGTTCCATATGAGCGTAGTGTTTGGAAATTTACTTCGAAAGAAATACAAGAGTATAAAACTCTTTGAAAAACTTGAGAAAAGTATGGGTGTTGTGAGATTATTTTTTTCTACATTTCGCTGTGTATACGACAACACTCTGATTTAATACGGCTGGTTTACCTCCTTTGCATAATTTAAAGCTTTATTAATAGGTTTAATTTTTAGTGTTTTTAATAGGTTTAATTTTTAGTGTTTTTAATAGGTTTAATTTTTAGTGTTTTTAATAGGTTTAATTTTTAGTGTTCATAATAGGTTTAATTTTTAATGTTTTTAATAGGTTTAATTTTTAGTGTTTTTTAATAGGTTCATGGAGACTGATCGAATTGTTTTGCCTGATGCTACCGGTGATAACTCGCATGAACCCAGAATCGTCGTTAATCGAGCGTGTTATTCGCAGGTAAGATGTTTGTAAACTGTTGATAAAACTGTATATTTTGCGTCGAGTAATTGGTTTTTATATTTTTACACAACGCGACTGCAGTAGTTCTAAATATACATTCTATAGAGTACCTTTAAGTAGAACTCATTCAAAGTAAAAAATGTGTCGTATTGCAAAGCTGTCTATTGGTTTGCTTCGAAATTTGCAAGATCTATTGTCCACTGCTAATAGGTATGTACTACATACTGGTGCGAATAAAAATATGGGCAAAATTCATTCGCTGGAATTTTTACTAAAAATTTTACTGTGACGCGCAATGGTGTTCGGCGGCGCTCGGCGAGTATAGCGCAACTTTTAGCCGTAAACGATCATCTGAGTTGCTAAATCGGAGTCTTCCAAGCAGATTCTGCAAAAGTCATACAAACTTATAGCAGGTGAATTGTCACTTAGTAACGCTAGATTTCAGAGCACGAAAGTAATACATGAGTTACGAGCAATGTTTGTTTCCAATTTAGGTCGTATGACGTAGAACTGTATGTAGGTGCGTATTATATCGGTATTAAGAATATGGGCACACATGTAATGGGTTATTGTTTTGTCGTAACAGGACGATTTCGATACTGGGGGTTTGGTTTTTCCCCGGGCCCCGCGCCGGGGGCGCTCTCTCCCGTTTTGGGGCCCGCGGCGCCCTCTTTTTTGTTTTGCTTTTTGTTTTGTTTCCGCCCCGGGTTGGGGGGTTTTTTTCTTTTTTTTGTTGGTTGCCAAAGTATAATGTTCGACGTGATTTGTTGGCGGATATCGTTGCTGGACTTACCGTTGGAATTATGCATATACCGCAAGGTGAGTTCAGACGGAAACGGCAGATGGTTGGTATATTTTGGAAATGGGTGGTAGAGTTTCATAGGGTTGGTATGATTCTAGTTTTGATTCATGTTAAGACATTTCATAACAGGAATAGGTGTTCTGACGGTTTTGATGCAAGTTGATTTTGGTCTGTTGTGAGAGCTTCTAAGTTTTCTGAGTTGTAAATGTCGTCGTACGTAAACAAGAGTAGTATACACCCCCCCCTTGGGACAGTCGTAAGAGGCTGTCCCTAGGGGGGGTTTTCTTGATGATTTGCAGTTGTACTTTTAGCAGTAAAAACACCCACACCCTGACAGAGTATGTTATTATGAGTAACTTTTACATTGTTGTTGCAAGCTAGCCTTTTAATTATTCAAACTTACAACAAAAATAGCTGCTCCGGACCTCGATTAGGGTTCTTACACCCACACTACACAATCCCATTCGTCAAACGTTTGAATCCCATTCGTCACTTCTTTTGGTAAAATGTTGCTGATCCACTGTTACCATTCGCCAGCGTTTTTTGGTAATTGTGGGATGGGGAAGCATGTGTACCAACCTAAGCTGTCCTATACTTTGTTAACCTCACCTACGCCTTGGCTACGCAATCCTATCCTTAGCTTACTTTTCTCAAATTATAATGCTTAGCGTATTGGTGCCCTCCCCCATCCCACATGCACCTGAACAGTTTTGTTAACATACAGTTTACAACTTCTCTGCATTGTTTGCAGATAGGTGCCCACACCATTCTGCATGCACCTTTATTTTTCATCATTTTTTCATAAAGAGACATGGTCCACCGATAACCTAACTAACTATCCTAGAAGTTATGTTGCGCAATTGATGTATGGTCAATTAAAAAGTGTGTGGAATACACCTTTCAGTGTTATTCTACAAATTGTAATTGACCATGCAACAGCTGTGTAACTTTACTCCTAATATAGATCGTTAGGCTAATGATGGACCATATCACTTTTTTAATTTATCGGTAATGCTCAACACATCGCAAGTTTTCCTAATTAACTTTATGTTTACATCTGCATATCTTGCAGAGAGGTGCCCACCCCCATCCCACATGCACCTTTATTTTCAACATTTTTCCATAAAGAGACAAATCATTTTTTAATTTATCGGTAAATGCTCAACACATCGCAATTTTTCTTAATTAATTTTATGTTTACATCTGCATATCTTGCAGAGAGGTGCCCACCCCCATCCCACATTGCACCTAAATTTTCGCATTATCTTTAGGTTTTTTCTTATATCCTTCAGAAATCAAAATATCAACAGTGACTTATGTTGTTTTACTCTCAAACTTTAATTCTAGCGAAATGCTCCCATTACCGTACTGTACAGGTTTACCGGAGGAGTCCAAAAGTTCAAGACGCAGTTTGTTCGAGTAAAGCAGTTTGCAGTCTAAAAATTTGATAATTCTAGGCTCATAAAAAAGTATAGGTTCAGAAAGTCCTATATTAGGAACTAAAATTAGTAATTTTTTAGAGTTGTCATCTATAATTTGATCTGCAATGAAGTCAGCTAGCAAAAAGAAAAATTTGTTATAGTACCATAAATCAACAGTTTTTTCACCTTCAATTAGTCCATCAATAATATATTTTGCCAGACCAAGTACTCTCTGCAATTTCAATGATATATATTCAATTTTCCTTCCTCCTGTACAGTTTACGGTAATTTTTTTAGTCAAATTATTATAACTGAAATTTATATTTTTTGCATCAACTGATGGAATTTTGGATTGAATATGACTAATGAAGCACTGATTATCATAACAAATCAGTGGATCAAGAGTCACTGTATGAGATATTTTGTCTTCTGGAGAATAATAAGTGAAAGAAAAATCAGATTTTGTTATATTATAAATAGGACGAGGGATAATAATTTTACTTAGACCACATTTATAAGGTTTCAATCCAAAGTCCAAGAAGGTCGATAGATAACATTCAATTATATGACTCTGAATTTCCGATTCGAGAAATACATAGGTAGTCATTTTTTAGCATTCAATGATGCTTTTATTGTCTACACTGAATTTATATAATAATACCCATAAAAATAAAAAACACAGCAAACACACATTTATCTGAAATATACCTATGTTCTAGAATGTTTAGCAGTAAAATGATGAGTCTGGAAATGCAGCTAAATTTTCCCACTTCTTCTGTGTTAATTTTGATAGCCTTAGCTGTGGGAGTTCGTTAGTTTGAAAACGTATCACTAACTATCAAGATTCCAATAGGATCTACTTTTCACAGCATGCAGTATTAGCAACAGGCATTGAAATTTAACAAATTCCAATGGAATTTTGCTAACTATTCAAAAGCGCTACAAGCAGTTGAAAATATAGAATTCACATTTGTTTTATCGTATGAAATATATGATTGCAGTGTTTGAGGTAGTTATTTAAATGAAATAATTAACGAGGTAGTTTTGAGTTAATGCCGTGATTCCTTCACGTCTAATTACATTCCGTGTCCAATAATCCAATTGTGAACCCCAGTGTAGTTTCCTACCAATTCACATCGGTATTTTGTGCAGAATTCCTTTTGTGTTTGATTCATATATGCATGATATTGACATGGTTCCGCGCGAATAAGTTGTTCCATAAATTTGAACGACGGAAACCCTGTTTTGCCAATTTCTTCGACATTATAGCTTTTGTTGGCCCGTACTACTGCATGTTTGATGTACTGTGCTTGAATCTCTCCCTTTGTGTAAATTGTATTACCATTAAAAATATGATTGAAAGTCCACAGCAACGCCTCATCAACATTTTCAAACCCGTTGCTCTCAAAGTTTTCAGTACCGTTCATTTGCATTGATGAACTATAATTAAAAATTGATGTTTTTAAGAATTTAATTATACACAACCGCCGAAGGCAGTCGTTCAAAATTTCAATATTACTGCTAAGTGAAGACAAGATTTTAAGCTAAAATAATTTTGACAGGACCCACCGTTGCCTTTTCATTTTAGCGAAAAAAAACTGCATAAATTTAGTTCTTATAGGACACACTAACTTGAAACTTTTTTTCTGTCGTTGTGTTAACTCATTGACATTAACTCCATGAGGAAACGTAAAGTGGTGCTTAATTGTTGTTCCGATAATTCGCACAGTCATTTCAGTTGTTACGAATGTGTCATAACCAATATTAACAGTGTTCAAGAAGATTGTAGCCATTGTAATGCAGTGATTATAGTATTAGTTATAAAATTAAACTGTAAGCAAAGAAAAAAAGTTGTATAGACCAGACTTAAGTCTGACTCCCACCTAATGAAATTCAAAAACTCGAGAAGTAGCTTATAGAACATAAACTTTGAAAACCATCTCAAGCAAAGCTGTATGCTGTAACTTAAAAATTTTCCTACAAGCTCGTTGTCCGAGTTTCATGATGGTATTAAAAACGAATAATTACGAGAAATGCTGCAGTACCTAGTAAGTTAGTTTTGCTATCGGGTACCAGGCAGTACCTAGCACTGGTGTCATCACAACTTTACGCAACGTGGCAAAACCACGTGATCAAAATTCCAGAAAAACAAAACATTTGCTTGATGCAGCACCTAGCACTGGTTTCATCACAACTTTACGCAACGTGGCAAAGCCACGTGTACAACATTACACCAAAACAAAACAATTGCGTGATTAAAATTCGAGGAACTATTACGTTTCTTCCGTTAGTTACGTCACTGCATCAAAGAGGTAAATTAATATTAGCAGCTACCTGCTTTATCAGAAAGTAGTATAAAAATTCCACGAAGAATTTGAGCTTGTTCACAAAAATAAATAAAAGCTAAAAAATTTTACTAGATACACAGTTTAAAACGAGAAATCTAGGATTTTGTATCTCGAAACAGCTACTTATACCAGGCACAACAATGTAAATTTACCTACGTTAGGATCGTCCTACACACTATTTTTGGTAAAATCGTCGAATTGTTATTTAATTTTCTCACCTATCTGTAGTATAAAAGCCAAAAATTTTAGACAGCATCAAATTCAGTTTTGCTTGAAATTTTTGGTGTTTGGTTTAGAGTGTTTGATTTCCGATTATTTATCAGCTCTCGAGTCTGTACAAGACATACTTCTACAATTCTTGCAGTAAGTTAACACAAAAGCTTTAAGTTGTTGCAAATTTATTGATACTAATATGACACATTTAAATTGTTTAATTTTACGTGCGCGTTTCTAAAACTCAAAGGAGGGACATCAGACCTATTGGCTTAGATGATAGGCTAGTTTACACAAACACCAGTAGGTAGCGTTCAAATGTTATCAGATCATAACCGAAATTGTCAGTTCGATCGACATCCTACTGCTTAGTGTTACATACTTTATCATTTTACCCACCCTCTAACCCACATGCCCTGAGGAGTTAAAAGACGACAACACTGGTCTCTCAAAACCTTCCCACTATGTCACAAGTCCTAATTACTCTCCAACTAAGATATTGAGTGAAACGAAAAACCTGCTGGTTTCACCTAAGACCCACCCACTGCCCCACATGCCCTGACTCGCTATGAAAGTTCGCAACTGTTTATGAGTTAGTTGAAAGTAAAAGATCAGTGAAACCAAGACATGCTTTTCATTTCACTTTTTGAAAAAAATTAACTAGCGATTACAGCGGTAATTGTACAAAGCAAATTAACTAGTGATTACAGCGGTAATTGTACAAAGCTGATACTAATATGACACATTTAAATTTAATTTTACGTGCGTCTTTCTAAAACTCAAAGGAGGGACATCAGCCCTATTGGCTTACATGATAGGCTAGTTTACACAAACACCAGTGGGTAGCGTTCAAATGTTATTAGATCATAACCGAAATTGTCAGTTCGATCGACACCCTACTGCTTAGTGTTACATTATCATTTTACCCACCCTCTAACCCACATGCCCTGAGGAGTCAAAAGACGACAACATTGCTCTCTCAAAAACTTCCCACTATGTCACAAGTCCTAATTACTCTCCAACTAAGATATTGAGTGAAACGAAAAACCTGCTGGTTTCACCTAAGACCCGCCCACTGCCCCACATGCCCTGACTCGCTATGAAAGTTCACAACTGTTTATGAGTTAGTTGAAAGTAAAAGATCAGTGAAACCAAGACAAGTTCTTCATTTCACTTTTTGAAAAAATTAACTAGCGATTACAGAGGTAATTGTACAAAGCTCAAATATAAGATTCAATGTCCGTCACAACACTCATTTTGAAATTTTTAAAAAATCAGGCCACAATTTTGACAACGAGTTTGAACTGATTCTTCAGCTAAATCATTAAACACGTCGCGAGGAATCACACAATAATAACCACAGTTCGGACAAATTTCATGTCCGTGAAACGCTGCATCATGTGCTGCCTCAGTCTGTGAAGCTATATCTGAACAAATTCTTTGTTTCGGAACCGTTTCTAACTCTGCCCTAAAAATGAAAGAGGGCCTCACTTAGGTTGAGCAAACTAAGATACACAACACATAATAGTACTTCCTTTAGAATTGTTTATGTTCGCAGAAATCTAACTAAGCATTTTACTATCATAACCACTACTTTATATACAGATAGGAGCTCACACCTCTCACATGCACCTGAATGTTTTTATTATGGTAAGCTAAATAAATTTTGCTGCTAATAGTCATTCAATATTTTATCTTTCTTTCAGGGTGCAAAGCGGAACTGGATTATGCTAAAGTAGTAATCGGAACAGCAAACTTATACAGCAATTGTAATCAGAATTGGAATTCCAAGTGCACTTTAATTTCCTCATTGTTCTCAACAACTACCTAACCCCTCCACTTCCTGATATACTAACATTTCTATATCAGCTCTTTGTGCCTCATCTCCTGGTGACACCTCATTGTGATTCAAGTTTCTTCGACTAATATGGCGACGAATCAGGAACCTGAAGAAGCGTGTTATTACATCACAGGTGTGTCAGGATGCGTTTATCAGCTGGATTCGTTTCCTATTACATTCAAAGGAAACAATGGAACCATGCTCCTTGCAAAAAATATGACTTTCAACTTAAAAGTGCTTGTGAAACGAATTGTCATTATGGAGAAAAAGTCATTCGAGCTCCTTATGCTGGAACGTGTTGCAAATGTAAGTTTAAGTTCAAGTTTCAATGCTAACTGACCAAGTATTAAAATATTGAATGCTTACGATAATGCAAAAAATGCAATTGCTCCAGCGATAAATGCACTTGACATCCCACCAGACAAGGCAGCCCTAAAACAGCTATCTTCACGAGTGAGTTAATTAAAACGTTAAACAAGTTTACAGTAAAACCACAACACTAAAATCTAGCGTTAGTTCGCCTCCAGAAACTCTAGTATGCAAAACAAAAGCCAGAAAATTCAGACACAAACCAAAGGAATTCACTCACAAATAAAAACACACACACTATCTGTCTAAGTAAAATAACTCTACGTTAAGGCTATTCATAATGTCCTATACATCTTTATTATGTACTTACACATTCAAATTGGAACACTCAGCGTGAGGTACAACTGTACCATCAGGTGATACCGTCGTTGAAACGGTGCTAGTTGACCTAAACAACAAAACTAGTTTGAAACTTATATACTTTCGAGATAACGACTACACGAAACTATACTAATGCATACAAGAAGCTCAAATAAAAATTGTTAAAGCATAAATGAAGCAAGGCAACCCCAAATTGAATAAATGCTCACATTTTAAACGTATTTGGAAGTACACGACCGGTAACAATCAATCTCGGCATTGGTGAATAAAAGACTTCATCTCGAAGTACACGACCGGTAACTTTCAGTATTGGTAACGGTGAAAAAAAGGCTTGCTCTCGAAGTCGTGCAACTGAACGACTAGTAACACTCGTAACAAAATTTTTCGCAGTTCGTCTAACTGTGTGAACATATCGAAATTTGGAAGGGAAATTTTTGACGGCAATCAGAGACGCATCAATTAAACGTGAAGTTGTCTCAGCTGTCTCATAAGACTTAGCTGTTGGATAAGTTTTTCCGCTAACATAGCCAGCTGTGGTAGTATAAAGGTGTTGGGGTTTGGAAAAAAAGTTTTCGACGGTACTCAGCGTCCCATCAATAAACGGTAAAGTTGTCTTAGCTGTCGTATCAGACAGAGTTGTTGGATAAGTTTTTTCTGCTCTTTTCTCAGTAACAAAAGTAGATGTGGTCGTAGACCAGCTGAAAAAATGCAAATCGGTGTGTTGCAAACTAAGGTAAGTTTTAACGTGCACACTGGAAAACTAACAAAATTAAACTGACACCACAAGTATTCATGACAGCACACAAAAACAACACATGCAGTCGATAAAAAAGAAAATACTAACTGAACACTTTAGGAGCGATCTTTCAATATCCGGATCCTGATCCGATTCCGATAGGATATTCTGTTGCTCTACCTTGATATTGTGTATTAAACTCAAGTACACTATCATTTTCATACCTGGAACTGTTACAATTATAACAGTCCAATCCAGATAATTCGAAACAGCATAATCGTTTGAGACAACAATAATTATCATCGCTTGCTACAATTGCTTTCAAATTAGGCATCAATTTTTTAAAATCTTCACATTCAAACGCGCACAAATTAGCGTTAGGTGGACCCGACAACTTCAAAACTTCAGCATTGTAGCATCTTGCAAGATCATATTTCGTAAACCGCGGATGACAAAAGCACTTTGGTGCTTGATAGCGACACTCGGCTGATGCCTGGAAATGTTTCAGGTACCTAATGTTGTTCAACTCGAAGATTACGCTATGACAGCACATAATGACACAACTATCGTGTATATGTTTTTCAAGTGGTATCCTAATGCTTACGACTTAGAATTGCACTGTTCACAGTATGGTCCACTAAATTATACCGACGCTAAACTTGTGTTCTATCAGCTTTACAACTGTGTGAAACGACTCGGGCAAATGGGCGTAATTCATCGAGATCTTACAGCAGCCAATATAGTCTACCGAGCTGAAGAACGTTATCCTATGCTTATTGATCTGGGTGGTGCAACTCCTGCAAAACAGGGCGAATACGTCGTTGTCGGTCCTGGACCACCTATATACACTATGCCGGAAGTTCGAGGCAAAAATTACCGGGCAGTCTGCTCGTCGTCAGTATTAAATACCTATCAACTAGGTGTACTGATGCACTTCCTGATGTGTGGTTCCTATTCCAAGAATATATACTACAATAATATTCCTAGTATCTTGAAAGACTTCATTGAACGATGCACTATGAGCAATCCTCGAAGAAGAATCAGATTTTCAAATATAGAAAAGCATTTGTTTTTTTTGGAGGCAGAAAACACATATTTGTCTTATTATAAATTTAAGAGTTCAAAGTACTGACCTGTTTAGCTTTAAAATGTCAGCAATAAGGACTATTTGAATGCTTATAATGTCCTAACTGTACTGAATGTATCTTGTGTTCTAATGTATTAAACTTTAAAAATAAAAATTTTAGGTGATGTATTAAACTTACATAATGAACCAGTAATAATATGAACAATAGCCGAGTAATAAACTTTGGTGACGACTTTTTGGAATATGGGCATGATTTTCTCAACACCGATAATGCTGAAAATAACACAAATACTTTTGGTGATTTCTTTCAACTGCTACCGAATTCTTGCATTAATGACGACCAATCAGAAAATGGTCGCAAATATGAAGATCAAAATCTCACAAATGTTCAAAATAGTTATTTGAACGGAAACTCGATGAATTTTACAGAATGTTCTACAAGAAGTACTGTCGAAATTAATACAAGTAGTAATAATCAATGCACAGCAACCGTTGATCCGTTAACTGTTCCCGCTGAGCCAGAAAATAAAAGTGAGCACACGGAGGAAACGTCTATCAACGTTGAAACTCTTAAAAATGTTCTACGTTTTCAAATGAGCTATCACATGTGTACAGCTGCCAAGAAGTATTGGTTGGTTGACTTTGAAGAGGAGCGCAAAATAGATAAACAAATCACGGAGTCGATTATTGCACAGTCAATTAACACCCCAAATCAGTCTACTAAAGAATACTGTTCAATATGCTTACTACGAAAACCGTATGAAGAGAATTGCCAGCTTTATTCAAAAGGAAATCAGTCAGCTCACAACGTTAATCACAATTTTTGCCCTATATGCAACGGATATCACTCATATCGAACGATACAGAAATTACTGCACCGTGGTGGGTCATATTGCTGCAGGTTAGCTCGTTAAAAATATATTTAAGTATTTTTATAATTAAGTTTTTTTTAAATGATAATTAAGTAATATATGATTTAACTTTCAATATTTTTTGTTTTATGTTATAGATGTGGATGTTATGATCATGCCTGTGGAAATCCTCACATAGATTTGTTAGGAAATTTAACATTTTGCTGTTTTCATGGAATTTCTAAAGACGGAAGTTCGAGAAAGTGTTCACCGAGCGGTACTGAATGTTGCAGTGTAGACATCGGAAACCCTTGTATTCATGTTCGTTTAATTGGAACAACTTGTTGTGAACATGGAACCAGTTGTCCACTATACAACAATTTATACCCTCTACTGTCACTTAATAGACCTGCACAAACGAAAACAACATTTCGATCACAAAAGAAAAAGATCAACCGAAAAAACAATAGTTAGTACAGTTTTTAAGCAAGTCTGATTTAATAATTTTTGTACACTTAAGAGTGCAATTAGTAGGAATGTGCCGATACCGAAGCCGATTTTTATTTTAAAATTTTACCGATGCCAATTAATTGACAGCTAGTACATGTTTTTCCAAAGATTTTGTGCTTTAGTTTGCGTTTCTGAAAAAGTTTTTTTACTGAACACTGTAGCAGGTACATTAATTGATTTCAGGTAATCAATGAACTGTATTCCATCGGCTGGAACATTTCGATCATACGGAATGATTACATATCTCATGAGATCAACAATGGAGGAAAATTCACGTCCTTCGATGGAAAAGCTTCCATCTTCGTTCAAGACTCCTTTCCGCAAATAATGAAGCAGTATTCTCGCTTTATTACGATATGCTTTTGGAAACAATTCTACAAGATCGGCAGTCGAATGATTTGTAGAATTAGATAGTTCAGGTTTAATTAGATCGTATAACTCTTCCGATTTTTTTGAGATATCTAGTCCTGACTTAAGTATTTGAAAGGCTTTTTCTTCAAACTCGGTAGGGTTTTCAGGTAAATTAGGCATAAGCCCTTCTTTGATTAAATAATATTTTGACATTAAGAAAAAGTTCTAAGCAGTGGAAGAGCAATTTTGATTAAATTTTTAACCAGTTTAATATTTTTTAAAATTATTCGTTTTCGTGAGGATTGCAAAACCTTTTTGTCAGCTAATTTTTCAACGATTTTTTTATTTCTCCGCAAGTAATTTTTGCTCGATTTAGGAATTTCTAAACCAGAATAGATTAAATTGTATGAAATTTCGTTCAGACACGGAACTAAACTTGGATGTTTCAACAGAAAATCTTTAGCTTTTTTCGCACTAGAAATGTTGTATAATAACTCCAAATTGTCTAAATTATTTTGCACAATTTTGGACATTTTTATCAATAAAAACCAAAAAGTCTGATTGTTTAAATGCAAAAACTTATAATTTTAAATACTTTTTACAAAACATAATATTCTTTTATGTCAACCAACGGAAGAGATCGTAGAAATTTTAATTTGTTACAGTACGTAAATTTCTTGTACAGTGTCCGACGGAAGCGAACCACGAAATTTTAAAAGTGTGTTGTTATGAGGACATAGATTGATCCATAAAAAACCGAAAGGATGTTCATGAATAAGTTTTTCAAAAATTTCGACAAATTTCTTTACTTTATTTGGAACGATACTTTGTCCCAATGTATTAATTTGACGCATATCACGTCGACAAGATAGCAGAAATATGTGGGTCATTTGTCGACTAATCAAAACGCTAAATTTACCTTTTAGAAACAACCCTTGAAACAAGCAAATTACCGAAATATTTCTGTGGTGACTGTAAATAGTAAAAAGTCTCATGCATTCGAGAGAATTGACAACTTCGTGTTGTAGGTCATCAAAAATTACAACAGTGTGGTCCGTTTCCCAATACTCATTATCCTCGATTACTTCCGTCGGTATCCCTTGGTAAAAAACAATATTAGTAAAAACACATTTTAATTTATCATAAGTTGGTTGATATACATCGTAACAAAATAAAATTTTTGAAAAATTAGTTGTAAAACAATTTTCAGTTAATAGTCTGTAGCAAAGTTCAGTTTTTCCTGACATAGTTTCTCCTGCTAAAAGTATCCGACTTTTTGGACGTATTCGCAAATCAGCTGTAATTTCTTTTTTAAAAATTGACATTTTTACTTATAAGTTTTTCGAATAAAGCTTTTATATAGTTGTTATATTAATTTGAGTTTACAACCAAGCGGCGCTTGGCGCCGCTTTGGTGTGGGTGAGAGGTCTGCCCCCCACCCTCCTGTCACCGCTTGAATTTCATTCAACCTGTATGGAAATCAAAAAGCTGTTGTATCAAGCCTTTATGACAAGTATGGTGCACCGAGAACTGATGCCTAGGTCATAAGGCTTTCGCCGAGACCCTCAGCGTGCCACAGCCAAGAATGCACCAATACTGTCAGGCTTGAACATAGCTCATCAATATCATCACCTTTCTCAATCTTATGAAGAATCAAAAAAGCTGTTGAAACAGACCTTTTGCATGATATAGCACACCGAGAACTGATGCCTAGGTCATGAGGCTTTCGCCGAGACCCGCAGCGTACCACAGCCAAGAATGTACTAATATCATAAGGTCTGTACATAGCTTCATCAAAACTTAATCGATACAAACATGAAGAATCAAACACTGCACACATACAAACATACTGCAAACACAATCTTGAGATGAAACTCTATCTAACTCCTTAATTTGTATATTCGGGTGTTCTGTTGGACTTGAATATAAGATTGGTTGATTCTTCACAAAGAGCAAACAGTATAGTATCTTGAGCAACTGGAGTTTCGAATGTCAACTTTAGCTTTAGATATCCTGTGGATGGTTTTTCAACAAAAGAGGTGCAACCGCTTGAATTTGAAGCTGTAAGGTCTGCCACCCAGATTGTATACCCTCCAGGAAAATCTGAATAACTAATGTCAATATTTTGATTCACGTACCCCAACCCTCTAAACATTAGGAAGTAAGCAAAGGCATAGTCTCCTTCACTAAATTTTGAACTAAGTCCTTCTGTAGTGAAAACAGCCTGTTCATTTTTGTACAATGAAAAGTTTGATACATTATTGTGAATAAATTCATATGGATTCAGAGTTACATCCGTTCCATCAGTTGCACCTTTTTTGACCATAAATATGTAGACACGTTTAGGCATGCTACCTGCAGGAATCAATGTCCATTGGTGAGTGGTATCATTTTTTCGAATAACGTGCTCATAAAGTGTATGTCTAAGTGTAGGTACTATAAATCTATTGGTAGAAATTAGTCTATTTTGTTCGGAAAGTGTGGCAGGGGTTGGTTTAATAAAATTTGCAAATAACTGTATTTTATCGATTTGAATTATATACGATTTATCAGCCTGTGCTATTAAGCAGAAATTATGAGGTTGCCTCGAAAGTTTAACTTGAATTTCTGAATCTGAAGGTATAGCTCTAGTTGAATTGAAAATTGAATTAAGAGGTTTTACTAGTAAATTTACAGTTTGGGAACCTTCAATGTAAGCCATTCGTTGACTCATACCCAAATTGCTGTCAAAATCATTAAAGCTGTAAGGGGTATCTTTAAAAAAAAGTGCTGTTTGCAACATAGAATCTTTGACCCCCTTTTCAATATTAGATAAGGCTAGCACATAATTTATATATGCGAAATTTGAGGCATCAGGTGTGACTTTTATATTGTTAATGGATACTTCAAAATCTGAAAAGATAGAGTTCCCAAACAAGTTACAAGGGGCAACCTTTTCATCTTTAGCAATTTCGTTTAACTTATCGTCTAAGACTTTTGCTTCAATAAATAAAAAAATGGAATTTAATTCAATGCACCAAAAAGGATCTTTTTCTAAACGAAATGTGAGTGTTGAAGTGTTCGAATTAGGGAGACCTGACATAATGGTAAATTCCTTAAGCATGCTTTCTTGTATTACATCTTGGACAAGGGGTAATTCTCCCCAAGCCAATGTATCAACATTGCAGTTTTGAGGAGCTAGTCGGGTGGCATTTATTGTTGTCGTCATTTCTATTTTACATTAAAAATTAACTGTAAGTGAATAACAATAGTACTATATATTAGAAAATTTGTTAAAATTAATTATTTTTTAGAACGTCTAGTACGACGTCGTTTACGTTTAATATTAGATCGCTTAGTTTTAGTTGCTCTCTTAATAGTTTTTTTGCGTGCGACACCTTTTGTAGCGGTCGCACGTCTCCGTCGCTTGTGAACCCTTGAAATATTTCCCTTAGTACTTCCAAAACGAATGGGAACACAAGCCTGACGATACTTAGCCATGTTATAAATACCAGGAGCTGTAAACATTATGACTATTTAACAGGAATTACTATTTCTTTTATTATCTGAGAGATAAAAATAATTAAATTAAACGAACACGCTTCGGAGGGTTTGGAACAGGTGTCTGATCTTGAGGTTGGATAACTTTAATTAATTCACGTTGGTAAAAACTACGGTTCAAAATATGACTATTTGAGTCGGCTAAACGGTAGGTAACAGGACGTGTTTTTAGCACTTGACTTATTGTATAAATTGCTGGGGAATATGTAGGATCATGACCTCGGGTAAATGGAGTTTTCTTTAATTGAATCCTGACGTTGTCTCCAACATTAAATTTTGTATGGTTTGTGTTTTTAAGAAACTTGCTAAACATAAAATTATAAATTTCCCCTTGATTGTCAGGAGAAATTTCAGATGGTGAATAACCTTTGAGGACCTTCATTTTTCGACCATTAAGACCTGATACAATTTCATCAAGAGCATCGATGTATCTCCATGACTTTTTTGCCATGCAATATTTGTAAATTACCCCCTTTAAAGTTCTGATTGTTCTTTCACTTTGAGAACTTTTTATATTAGGGTCTTTGGTAAAAAACATATGAACCTTTTTCTCTTTTAAAAAGTCTTGCAAAACTTTATTTTTAAATTCTACACCATTATCACAATTAATTGCTGAAGGTTTACGCCCGCTTGCAAAAATTGTGGCAAATGCATTTTTGACCAACTCTGCTGACTTAGATTTTATAAGTCTACACCAAAGGTATCTAGAAAATTGATCAACACAAACTAAGACAAAAGAAAATTTGGAGTTATAATTTTTCAAAATACTCATGTCCATAAGATCACAGGACCAGCAAGAGTCAAGGGTTGCTACAATTTTTCTTCGGGAAAATTTTCGAACTACTGGTTTAGTTTGGGTGTATACAGATTGTTCAGCTAGCCAGTTTGCTACATAATTTTTAGTAATTTTAGGATTACGACGTTTTGCTGCGTTATACAATTTTTGTACACCTGAAAAGGCACATTTTGAACTAGGAGAATACCAAAGATTATGAAGCAAACTTTTATTAGAAATCATTATCAATAGTAGAAATACAATGCTGACCAAAATAAATAGATTTTTTTAAATAGATTTTTTTGTAACAAAATTTTATGTCCTTTAATCAATTTTTCTTAAATCGTCAGTGACTTTTTGAATAGCCTTTAATGCAGCGTAAGCTTCCTCAATATTCAGCGAAATCCCTCTTGTAGGTTTCACTAGAACTTCACCTTTCTGGTTCCGTAAAAACTGAGTTTTCGACAAATCCATGACCGGTTTGAAAAAACGAATATCAACCAAATTGCCTCCAAAACTGTTGTTCACAAAAACAGGTCTCACTACTTTAACTCCTCGTTTCTTACTTATTTCATCATCACTGTTTATAACTATATAGTTATCAGGCAAAGCAAATTTGAACACTTCATCTTTAGTTTGACAACATGCATCGGGTGGTTGATTTCCAGTCAAAGACAAATTAACTTGAGTACCGACAGAGCGACTTTTATTAATTGCATTTTGTTTAGCTAATTTTGGTTGTTCAGGTATAGTTTCTAGAACAGATTTTCTTTTGTTCCGTTTCTCAGCACCCTCAGCACTCGCTTGATTGCTGTTATGTTTCGCTTGACTTTCAGCCATTGCTTTCCAAGTAACTGCATGCATGCAATCTAAGAATTCTAGCTTCTTATATAGCTTTGTTTTGTAAACAATAAACTCAGGTTTTCTTGAAGTTAAATTCTTATTAGTCACTCAGAATTCTTTTTTACTACAAAAATTGATGAAACATATTTGTACTAATACTTTCTTTATTTTTTATGATTTATTTCAAAAAGTTTGAAACTGTAATAATAAGGTTTCCAATGTATTACCATAGACAAAATTTTAATGTCAAAATATGTTATAACACAGACAGATTTTACCATAATTTCTTAGGAAGTATATTAGCCTATATAAGAGCAGAATCCTTCGATCAACAGTCATTCAATGGCTTTAAGTCAGTCTGAAGCAAGTACATCCAGTGCGACTGGTGCTGAGAAGACAACTCAAAAAGATGCTGTTACTCAAACATTTCCACATTTTACAATTAAGACTGTGGAAGAAAGATCAAGCAAAAAATTTCGAACAAAAATTTTTGACTACACTGTAACTTTCAAAAATTTAGATGGTATGGATGTGGTAAAGTTAAATGAAAAACTGTATAATATTCTTAGTGATATTTTTGCATTTATAACAAAAGATATTCAAGGTCATGATTACTTTACTTTCGAATTGTTATTCAAAGTCCTAGCCTAGAATATCCAATAAGTATTCCTTAAAAATAAAATTTCTCCTTGGATAGTTGTTTGATACAAAAAAAATAATATTAATTTAGACCGACCCCTTTTCCTTGATAAAGGTTTAAAAAAGAACATTGTTCCCACATTTTTTACAAGGCCTGGAAATGGAAGGAGAAAAAACCCTTGTGACTTTGAAAACTTTGAAACTCACGTTTCCAAAAAAAAAAGTTTAATAAGAATTCCTTCTGATGGTAACTGTTTAGGAGTTGCACTTTTAACTGGAATGTTCATTTGCAATAACACAAAAGCAGGAAGGACGACTGGTTTCATAAGGTCTGTAATTAGCAAGAATGGTTTGAGTAATCTTATAAAATTTTACAACGACTGTGGTGTCGAATTTAATCAACCTTGTGGATTACCAGAGCTGACAAAGTTTCAAAACAACTTAAAAAATTTCTAATAATCGTTTTTAACGGTACAAAAACTGTTTTGATCAAAAGGAGATGAGGTTCCAAACTTTAAGCCTATTTATTTACTTTTTAACGAAGGACATATTTGATGTAATTCGATTAATAACTGGATTTATGGGGTGTAAAGAATTCTGTCAGTTATGCATAAAACCTTATGATTCAATGCACAAGTGTTCTAGTGGATGTCCTTTGTGCAAAAGTAATGTAATGTTCCAACAGATGTTGTAATAGCTAAGATAACGGTAACCTGTCCTACATGTGACCTTAGTTTGTATTCAGACTAA